>JANSTX010056866.1:2205-25077 GCA_027564355.1 Penthetria funebris
AATTCAAGCATTATGCGGTATTTTAACTGTACACACCTCCAAATTTTTGTACACACATAACCGTGCAAAGAATATCGGCACGATCTCTAGTTCGCCGCATATTGTGCCCATAAACACAACTACATTTATGCGTATAGCAGCTCGAAGTTGTCGCTTATCATACACTGTGTGTGTACCCATAAAATACTGTCACACCTATATTATCTGAGTCAATATTTGTATCACCATTTTTATTTATTAAGTTACCGTAAATTACCGTAATTTTACTTGTACGATATGTGAACATTCGATGATAGATGACCGAATGGAATGGTCGACATAAAGTTACCGCAAATTACCGTAATAATTTTTCTTGTACGATATGAATATTCGATGATAGGTGATCGAATGGATTTGGTCGACTATCATTCAGGTTTCTCAACCCATTCGTACCTTTACATGGTGTCACTGATAACTCGATCACGATATATGTCAGTAATATGACGTGTGATGATCGAGACCAAAAAGATGTGGTGTTCATGTCGTGTTTGTCGACTGGTTAAAATGACAAACATCTTCACAACAAACTAGGTTGCTGTAGATTTATGCACCACTCTGCTGAAATATTAAATATATATTTTCCATTTTGGTAAATTTCAATTATAGTTATATGTGTTTACATTTGATGTTACATGCATAATAGAAACGGTAAATTAAAATGGTGATGCCGTCTTACGTGCGCCTAATTCGTAAAACTTAAGATGCTCGTTATAATTCCATTGAATATTAATAATATGGGTTTTTAAAATATTATAAAATAAATCACATACCAACGTATATTCGAGTTGCAAAAAATTACGTAAAATATCCCAATGATATTTAACATTAAAAGGATGCAAATTTGAAGTATATTTTAATGGTGGTTGATTATAAATCTTTAAAATAGTAATTTCAATATTATTTCTTTCATTTGCCAAATTTTGTAAGCATTCTAAAGCAATTTTCAAGGCATCGATAATTTTGCATTGATTTGTTTTGAAATTACTAGAACACAAAAAAAAAAAGTTATATCATTTTAGAAAAAAAAAAAAAAACAATATAAATAAATCATTCACTTACAACTTGGGACCAATTCGTAATTCTTCAATATTGCATGGTATATTTGAATTTATTTGAACATCATCATTAAACGATAAAACTTGCAAATTTATTGGTAAACCATCCAATAGATTCTATAATTTAATAAAGATTAGTATGTAATAGTAATTTCAAAACTTCTTTATACCCAACCTCTTTTTTATCTTCTTGCAATTGGCATTTATATCGTCGTAATTCCTGCACTTCACTATCATTTTCATACAAATTATCTGCATCTAATGATTTTTTAATGGGTAAGTACATGCTATTACATAATCGTTCTTTTGAAATTTTATTATAACAACTTAATTCACTGTAACCAGAAGTAGAGTACATGGAATCATTTTGACATACAATTTGATTTATGTGATGAAAAAAATTATTTGGTTGTTCAACAAATTGCTTTGGTTGTTGAACAAATTGATTTGGTTGTTGAACAAATTGATTTGGTTGTTCAACAAATTGATTTGGTTGTTGAATAAATTGATTTGATTGTTCAACAAATTGATTTGGTTGTTGAACAAATTGATTTGATTGTTCAATAAATTGATTTGGTTGTTCAACAAATTGATTTGGTTGTTGAACAAATTGATTTGATTGTTGAATAAATTGATTTTGTTGTTGAAAACTTTGAGTAGATGGTAAATGTTGTGGACACATTTCTTTAGGATTTTGAAAGGATTTTTCAAGATATTTATTATTTCGTTTAACATATGAATTCTCAAGATTAATTACGTCTTCCATTTTTATATCTTGTAAAAACTGATTAGAATATTGAAAATTAAGATCGTTACTATTATGATCGTGATTAGTTTTGAAAAAACTACTGAAAATAAAAATAATTTTACATTTTATTACTATAATTAGTCTGATATAATTTAAAACTTACTCAATTTTATAACTTATTAAATTTTCATTGTGCATTTGAAATAAATTTTCATGAATATTGTTATCAGTCATATTATTATTGTAGGTAAAAAACAAAACATACTGTAATTTAATAGAAAAAAACAATAATGAACAATTTATAATTGAAACAAAAATATTATTAACAAGCAATTTTTAATATATGAAAAAATCATTGTCTAGACACGTTAGTACCGAAACATATAAACACTTGACACCTTGGATTTTAATTTTTTAACTTTTTTAATTTTCCTCATCAAATACGTTTTGCATCCTAATTTTAAAATTAATGCTTTGTAACTTTTTTTTCTATTAAAAAAATAATTTGGAAAATTAACTAAATTGTTTCTAATACTCGTTACTGTTGCTTTTTTATTGAATGTGTGTATGATCGTGCATTATTGAGGCATACAATTGTTCAAATGAAGAATAACCTCTCTTATGTAATTTAAAATAATTTTAGAAATTTTACAGAGTCCGAGGTCTGTATAGTGGTGTTTGATTTTGATTGATTGATTTACACAAAACGTTATACAATGATATGTAATGGTATAGAATCATTATCGCGAATTAATATTTCCATCAATATTATAAGTGTTACGAAATGCATTTTATATGGTACTTAAATATGTATATATGGTATGGTACTTAAATTGTTTATATCAATTTATTATGGTATATCAATTTCGTGACGAAAATTTCATTGGCCAAGAAATTGCGATGAATCTTTAATTCACCAAAATGGTAAATACGAGAAAAGCAGTATATATCTCTTATGTAAAATTTTATACAAAATAAAAAAAAAACAATTAAAATATATTATAATAATTACCAAAATCTCGTTAGTTTTTTATTCAAAATAAATTATTCAACCTGTTCGGCAACCAAATCAAAGCCACAACATAAACATAATAAAATTTATTTTGAAATTATCTCCGAAATCCGAATTAACTGAATATTTATAAAACCAATAATGAATTAAGCATGGTTTACAAGATGAAAAAACAAATTTCAAACTCGTCTTTTGCTGCAATAAAATAACTTTATTGACATGCATAGCAAACTTTTGAAAATAGATTTTTTTCTGTCTGTATTTGTCTTTATTTTGTAAACAAAACCGTAACCTTATTGGTTTTAATTAGTTTTGAATTTATTTGTGAATTTATGAAATGAATAATTTAATATCAAATAAGTACATTGCTTTGCAAGTAGCAAATTGTTTTAGAAAATATTGTACTTATAAACCAATTAAGAGGCCAAATATTAATAAAATAATTGAAAGTAAATTCAATGCAAATTTATCAGCAAAATTAGCAGTTTCTAAGCACTTGAAATTATTAATTGAAGCAAAGGGTAAGTTAAATTAATTTAATAATATCAGTTTTTTCTTATATTTCTTACAGAATTTCAAAATTTATTTTTAAAATTTTCGTATTATAAGGACATCATTAATACAAAAGTGTAATTATATAATAATTAAAGGTAGATTATGTTGCATAAATCTATGCTTCATTTCTTCTTTGTAATTTAAATCGTTTTCCAATTATAAAATTGTTTCGCACTAAATTACATTACATTAAAATTTTATAATTTTTTATATATATTAGTTTCATTGAAAATTAACTCAATAAAGGATATACATACTTAAAAATAGGCTTATATACTTGGTCAAACTTTTTGTCCAGCAATTAGTCTTTCCACTACACATTAATGTATATGTTTTTAGTCAGGAAGATGATACATATTTTTTTGATTCCCAAAACTATCTATACTTTACAATTGTTTGTTAAATCTACCGAGATCACTAATGTTAATAACTTAGAAATGGAAATAATATCGAAAACCTAATACATATATTCTAGATATCGATTTCTATTTTTATATAAATGGTTTTTTAAAAAGAACAAAGCATAATTTTATTTTTATTCTTCTTTAAGGACCTATTACAGTTGCTGAATACATGAAATTAGTACTCACTAATGTTGCTGATGGATATTATATGAGTCGTGATGTATTTGGTGCTCAAGGTGATTTTATAACATCACCGGAAATTGGTCAAATATTTGGAGAGGTAAATTTTAGTTTATTTTGATTTAAGAATCAAAAACTAAATCTAAATATGCCGACGAGATGATCTGCATGGTGTTGATTTGTAGACCATCATGATGGCAGACCATGATCCGAAATCACATCGAGAATTTTTTTACTTGTAACTTAAAATGAATATAAATTTACTGATATTCATTGAATTTTTATATTGTCTAAAGAACATCATCATATTAATCTTTACACCTCATATTATAACATTAAATGTCAAATATGTGTACTTGATCCGTTTATATATTTGAATAATTTGGTAGAGTGGTATGAAATAATTCACATACCTGCCTATAGTTTGTTGATGAGATGGTTATTCGTCAAAGTTCACAAACAATACTATAATATCTATATTTTTGGCCACGATCACACGACATGAAACGATTGAGGAAGTAAACATAGATCAAATATAATGTCAAATATATGTTAGTTAGCTACTACTCTAGGGTAATTACATTATAACAATTCTATGAAAATATATTGTTTTATGGCCTTTCAATGACCGTATCATATTAGATTAAATCGAAATCAGTCTATAAAATATCGATCGTTAATCAAAATTTCCCTTTAATTTTTTTCTTAGCTAATAGCAATTTGGGTATTAATAGAATGGCAAAAAATCGGTTCACCGTCACCATTACAAATTTGTGAATTTGGTCCAGGACGTGGTACATTGTGTCAAGATATTTTACGTGTTTGTCAACAATTTGGTTTAACAAAAGATCACCTTTCATTACATTTAATTGAAATAAGCCCTTATTTGAGTAAAATACAAGCAAAAAAATTGTGTTATCAATATGAAGAAATTGAATCAAATGGAAAAAATAATAATGTTCATTATCAAAGTGGTTTAACCGTTTCGGGTATTCCAATTTATTGGTATCGTAATTTCGATGATATACCAAAGAAATTTTCAATATTTTTGGCTCATGAATTTTTCGACGCTTTACCAATAAATAAATTTCAAGTGAATAATGAAAATAGTAAATGGAGAGAAATATTAATTGATTTTAATAATAAAACAACAAATGAAAATGAATTTAATTTTGTTATGGCACGAAATGAAACACCAGCATTGAAATTATTTCAAATGAATTTACAGACAAATATGAAAAATGAATTACGTCAACATATTGAATATTCCATTGAGATGGATAAAATTATTGAATTATTAGGTTATAGATTAAATATGTACGGTGGTTTTGGTTTAATTATGGACTATGGTCATTTTGGCGATAAAACCGATACATTTAGGGTAATTTATTTTAAATTCTATATAGATTTTATGGGATGTATTAATTTAATTGCAATTACTACTTTTATATAGGCATTTAAACATCATAAATTACATAATCCATTATTAGAGCCTGGTACTGCTGATCTTACTGCCGATGTTGATTTTAAACAATTAAAAAATGTTGCAGAACAGAATGATAGATTACTAACATTTGGTCCAATTGAGCAGAAAGATTTTATTAAAAAACTAGGTGGCGATATAAGACTGGATGTTTTATTGAAAAATGCAAATAAAAATGTTGAAAATGAATTACGATCGGGTTATGATATGTTAACAGATCCAAATAAAATGGGTAGTAGATTTAAGTTTTTTTCAATCTTTCCAACTGTGTTGCGTAAACATTTGGAGAATTATCCAGTAAATGGATTTCATTAATGAATTAAATGTTACAAAATTTAATTCTTATATTATTAGTCTATTATTATTATTTTTTGCTATTAATGGTTTCTTAGACGAGCAAGCATATAGAAACAATTATTATATAATTTTATATAACAAACAATATATTATATTTATTAGATAATTATAATTTTATATTAGTTAACATTTATTTTTTGTCTTTTTTGTTAAAATAATTATTTATAATTTTTAATTCATTTGGACTAAATTTAAGTACGGCACCGATTGCATTAACCATATGACGTTTACTATCTTTGTCAGTTGATGCCAGAAAACTTAGTATAACATTTTTTAAGTATTCCAAATTGGCACCTTCTCGTGATTTGCATCGTTCTAAACTGAAATAACATATTCATTACTAGTATATAGAATAGGTACGAAGAGACATATTCTGATAAAATATATATGAAATTAATTTTGCTATCCACAGTTTCACGTCTGGTATAAAAACCATTTGAATAATTAATTGACTTTTTATTACATACAATTTAAAAATATGAAAATATATATACATTCGGACACAATTTGAGAGTCTTGTTCGGTATAATATTTTGTCAGAGTTTAAACGATTATATTTATCAGTCATTGGATAAAAAAAATGTTTTTTTCTCTTCTTCCATGCCTTCCATCCCTATTAATGATTCCGCTTCTCAGTCTATTTCTTCACAAGATTCTGTCATGTGTATTATCACTCTTTGCATTTAAAGTAACTTTGAACAACAGCGAAAACCAAATAGCTCAACGACCTCGTTTACCATCATTTCCAATATTTAAAGTTGTACAGTCTACGTATTACATGACCGAACCATCTTAATCTATTTTGAATGATTATATTGGTAGTAGGTGCATGTTTTTAAACTGCCTATAAAACATTTGTTTTTATTTCTGTTCTTTTATAACTTCAGCATACGAACTTTTGACAGCCCAACATTCAGAACTTTAAGTCATTGTTCAACAACAGTTTTATACACCCTTCAATTTACTTTTAGTGGCATGTTTCTATTATATAAAATACCACTAGATCTGATCCAAAATACTCAAATTTATCAGAAACTTGAATTGTACAGCACAGTAATTGGTCTTATACATCATTGAGTGTTCCAAAAACAAAAAAAAAAGATAAATTAAGAATTTAATTAGCGAAAATAATCAAGAAATTTTCTGCAGGTTCTGTACAACATATAATAAAGAGCTTCCATAGAAGTTGGCGTGGAGCACGCGAGGTTTTCTACATTTCTATTTATTATTTTTTTTTACATTAAATACTTACCGATCAACTTGATCCTCTAAATTACTAATTTTATCATGTAATTCCTCTTGTGATGTAACTTTATCTTGTAATGCTTGTCTCAATGCAGTTTCGGCTGTATGTTTAGCTTTTCTTAATGTAGTTATGTCAACATCTTTTCTTGCTAATTCATGTACATAATGTAACATATGATATGATTCATTAGTACTTGTATTTAAAACTGAATTTAAATGGGATGAGCTTAATTTTTTTGTTCTTAACTTTCCCTCATCGTTACTTATATTATTATTACCACCAATAATATTATTTGATTTCTCATTTTGATAAATAATATTATGTGAATTTAATGGTGACGTTGAACCTGGCATAAATATTTCAAATGATGTTTTTAATGTTTTTATTTCATTTTCTTTTTCCTCCAATAATTGTAATGAACGTTCACGTTGTTTTTGCAATTGTTGTTCACTATCGGCAATTTTTGACCGAAAATCCATTTCCATTGATGAAATTATTTCTTTCCATTTATTTCGTTCGATTTTCAAATCATTTGAATATTCTGTGAGTTTATTTTTTAAATCCTGTTCTTGTTCATCAATATTTCTATTTAATACTTTAACTTTATCTTGTAGTGTTTTTATGTGATTTTTTTGTATATCCATTTGTTTTTTTAATTCATCATTTTCATCTCGAAAATGTTCAAAATCAATAAAAATTCTTTGATAATCATCAATACACGTTGAATGATCATTGCCGGTTGAAAAGATTTTCGATAAATCATGCGGTGAATGCAATTTTGCATTTTCAATAATAAGTATTTTTTTTAATGATGTTATTTCATCAATTAATTTATCAACATTCCAATTGTCAGTTGTAGTTTTATAAATTTCATTTAAATTATTTGTTAATTTTGTTGTTGATGGTGTAGATGATGTTGTATATGACGATGATGATATTGGAGATGATAATACAGGTGATTGTACATTTATCATTGTTGATAATTCAGATAGATTACTAAATTGAGCAATTTTTTCTTTTAATTTTAAAATATTTTCTTGATCAATTTGACGTAGTCGATCATAAGTTCCAACTGTTGATGATAGTTCGGCTAAACGTCCCTCCAAATTAGCTACACGATTTTCATGCATTGCAGCCAATTTTCTATTACGTTCTTCTGCTAAATTACAACGTTGTTGTTCATTTTTAATTGCAATAGAATGCTGATTTTTTAATTGGACAATTTCACTTTGTAATTGTTTTAAAATATCTGATGTATAATTTTGTTGATTAATCTTTTGATTGACTTTCGTATTTTGTAATTCTTTAATTTTTTTTCTAGCAATTTCCAATTCTGAATTTAATTCCTTTAAACGTACATCTGTATTACCATTTTGGGCAAATTGATTTTTTAAATCATTTAATTGCATCTCTAAATTTTCCTTTAAATGACGTTCATCGGATAAAAGTTTTTGTAATTCACGTATTCTCATCATATGATCATTATTATCGGTATCTCGTTCATGTCGTTCCACAATTAAACGGGATTTAATTTTCTCAACATCTAAAATTGTTTGCGATGCATCAGATTTGATTTTCTCATGCAATTCTTTTATTAATTTATCTTTCATTTGAATTTCATTACGTAATTGTTTTTTATCAGCTTGAAATGATGACTCCATTCTTGATTTTTCTGCCGATAATGTTGCCAATGAATTCATGACGGTTGCAATTTGCATTGGAAGATCACCATCACCATCCATTGTTGTTTCACTATTTTTTGTTGAATGAGACTCATCAGCACCGTCGACGGAATTCAATTGATTTTTTAATTTTCTTGATTCACGATCATCTTTACAAGTAGCCGATAGAGTAGCCTCAAGTGCTTCTTTTTCTTTTAATAATCCCTTATATGCCGTTACAACGTCTATATAAATAAAAGCGAATTTTAAAATTCCGAAAAAAAACGGGAAAAAAGGAAATAGGAATAGAAATATAAAAGTATCTGGGTCATTAAATAGTCAACAAAAAAAATATAATAAAATTGTTTACCTTTTAAACGTGTCTCATATCTTATTAATTGTTCCTTTTGGGAATTTACTAATGATTCTAATTCACGATTACTTCTTTCCATTATGGAATAAACTTAATTAAATGAATTATTACTGCTATTAAAATATATTATTATCACATGAATATAAAAAAGATGTAAAAATGCAAAGTGATTGACTCTAACTGCTGTCAAAATTTATTTATATGATGTTTCATTTGTTTGTTAGAATTGTCAAAAATCAATAAAGTGTCGAAAAATGTCGTTGCGATAAATGCGAAACGCACGTGGTGTACTGTACGACATTTGACATAAACAATAAATTTAATGTTTAATTTTAATTTTTTTTTGCTGTCGATGGTGGTTTTTAATTAATTTCAAATGTAATAAACAAATTAAAAAATATGAGTGTATATCATGATGAAATTGAAATAGAAGATTTTGAATATGATGAAGAAGAAGAAATGTATTACTATCCATGTCCTTGTGGTGATAGATTTGAAATATCAAAGGTTAGTAACATTGGATGTACAACATAATTTATATAAATATAATTGTTACTCATAGGTTTTTTTTATTTCCCGAAATAGTGTTTGTTCTTAACAAGCAATGCAACAATTTTATGAATAGTAGTTTCTCTTTTGTTAAATTAATATTTCTATTACACTTCTAGTGTAACAATGCTAGTTTACCTATATACGTTGTCATCAGGTAGTGTAAACATTATAAGCACATAAAGTCTATATTTATTTAGTCGAATAACACATTGTTAATTACAATTTCACATGGATAAATTGGCGGCATTATACGATGTCAAACTTGCCGATTCTAATTTTCACATAATATTAAATGTCAAGATTAACATGTATTGAGTGATCTACATGATTGTCGGTCAATTCATCGCCCCTATAAAGCATTTTCGTTGAGGTATACTTATATTTGCAACTAAAAACACATGATAGCTAAAGTTTGTTTTATGCTTAGTTTATGTCTATCCCATAAATTAAAATATTACCGGGATTTGATGCCCATATAGAAGAAATAGGCATGTCTAATTAGATATACGAGTACTATCAAAAACCGAGTGAATTAAATATTGCCAATTTGATTAATTAATCTTTTTAAAATATAAAAAACTACCTCAGTTAAGCGGCATTAAGCACAATGCCTTTTTGTAAATATAATAATGATATATATACTATTTAATATATATATATATATATATATGTATATTAAATGCAGGAAGAATTAATTGCCGGAGAAGAAGTAGCCACTTGTCCTAGTTGTTCTTTAATTGTTAAAGTTATATATGATGCTGTAAGTATACATTTAATACTGTCTTAACTTTTTATATGAATCATTTCATGACATATTTTTTCTTTTTCATTTGTCATTAAAAATAGGAAATGTTTAAAGCAGATATTGAAGAAGTAAAAAATCTTGATGATAAACTTAAAGATTTATCTATTGAAACAAATTGATTTATTCAAATGTACATTTAATTATAAGTTTTAATATATTATGTTTATTTAACAAAAATAATATGCATTTTATAAATGTAAATTTTATGAATTTAATTTATTTTATCCTGAAATTTTGCTTACTCGTACGTAACAACAAATATTGTGTAAAAGTTTGTTTTGTAATATATATATATATATATGTCAGTAAGACCAAGAAGAACGAATGTAGTGGCCAACTATCATCGAGGTTACTCAGCAAATCTTTATCTCGACGCGGTGTTACTGGTAACTCGATCAAAAGATGGTGCAAAAGGTCGTGTTTGTCGACTGGTTGAAAAAACAACTCAACAACAAACTAGGTTGCTGCGGATTTATGCGCCACCCTACTGAAATATATGAAAGTGGATAGTTTACTCTTTATAAATACACGATACGTTTACCATATCGACCTTAAATTTTGCAAGACATAAATCATTGCCTATTTATTATTTCTTGTGAGAAGAAATATAAATATGAATAGATAAAAAACATATTCGTATAAATGGCCTTGCAACGGATAGGTAAGGATACTCATTGGTAATTTTTAAATTGATAATTTACCTATTATGTGTTCCTAGGATACTTTAATTTACCTAATATCGGTATTAAAAACAAAGATATTGCTAATGGTGCCTCTGTAATGGCTCGTGAAATATCTGGTCTACCAGCGAGAGTCAAAGAATTATTATTGACATTAAATAATCTTCTATGCTATTTCGTTTTAATTAATTATCTGCTATAGAATTACTTCGAAATTTCTCATATAATACAAATGAAAACATTTAAAACCTTTAAAAAATTACTAAACTATTTACAGCATATACGTTTGTCAATATAAAATTAAAAAAATAAATTTTGATATTTAAATCTACAAATTTACTCTATTTACACAACAAACTAACTGAGTTCAGTTTAGAAACAAAATTTTACAACCAACAACAAATACTTTTTGTTTGATTTTGTTCTTAGAAATGTTTCTATGATGGGCAAAGTTTTATACACTTAGAAGTATAAATAACATACCGAGTGTATATAGTGTTTCTTGATATTGATGATGATCATAGTAAAATAAAAATAAAAATGTAATTATCCGATGTTTTAAATTATTATATTATTTAGTATATTGACACAATTTAAGTACACAAAAAACGAAAATAATATTTTTCTGTTTTAAATATAATACTTTTTTTAATGTTGCATTGGAATTATTATCTAAGTTCTAAACATATCAATTCTAAATAATAATTTTAAATCAATTTTGTACAATAAAAATATATAAATATTTGAAATAAACGAAAAATATAATAATATATCTTCTAATTTTAAGTTTTTTTTTCTTTTTTGTTTTGCATATAATTATTTATATTTTCAATATCATTGACTAGTCATTTTTTTTTTATTTGCTTAAACCTTAACATGCCCTTGCTTTGAAAAAACAGGACATTAAAAACAATTTGAAAAATATTTTATATAGTAATTTAGTCAATGGTAAATAAATTAAACTAAAGCAAAGTATTTTTGATTTCTTTTCTAAAAAATAATTAAAAATGTAAGTAATTTACTTTATCATACTTTCTTGAATTATATATATATATATATATATATACATATAATTAAAGAAATTAGTTATATTTATAGTTACAACGAATCCATAGTAATATATTATTTTTGTAACATAAAACGAAAAACAGAAAAAAAAATGTCTACCTAAATATTGGACATATTTTCCTACATTCAATTTCCAGTTCATTCAGACAAAATACATAATCCATAATATAATCCCCACCAAAATTACTATTGCTCTAACCATGAAAGTGCCGCAGAATTACCTGGTTTTAGCTACAATAATGAATACAGTCATATAAATAAAAATGTATATTTCATAACTACTGATTATAAGGTATTAAAATCAGTAAGTCTATTGTAGTAAATATTGATTATGTAAAGTCTAGTTAATATAAACAAAATTAAATAGTACCAACCTTTATGTTAAATTGCTTTAATGTGCCCTCTAACGCTACAGCATTACCCGAAAAATATGCTGAAACTGCATTGTGTAATAATACCAATTGTTTATGCATTACTTTTATCTAAAGTGAAATATAATTTACATTTTTACAATATTTTCATACAATAACTGTTTATAAATAAATAATGTAATGTTAGCAAACTAAATGCGAAAGACGAGATTTTATTAGAAATTTGTTGGAAAAAAGTTATTTATTTTATCATTAAGTTCAGGATTTTTCAGAAAATGGTACCGATTTCATTGAAATTCTAAATTAATTTTCAAAACATTATAAAGTAATGTTTAAAAATTTTAAACAACAATTAATACTTAAGTAATTATTTTTCTTTTGTTTTAACGTTGAAAATTCAACCTAAATTATAGGTTTTATCAAGTTTTATTGTTCGGCTTTTAACTATTTTAAAAATCTTGACTATCGATCTCTTAAATGCATTTAAATGCATAGAGTAAGTGGCGAAATGATTAAAAAAAAATATAGAATCATAAAAATATTATAGACCAATTTTCTTAGTAGGGTTTAAAAGAACATATGTATTATGTTCAGCAATATGACAGTTATTACAATTTTTAAAACAAAATAAATAAAATTAGAAAGGGCAGAACGAAATACAGTGGTTGATAATACGTCAGTATTAATGAATAGATTAAATAGAAACCCTTCCTAGATTTTATTTACTGAAATTCTGATTATACGTTAAACATTGATTAAATAAATAATCGCATTAATTGTTACCATTACATTATTACTGATTGATAGGTTTTTTTACGTAAAAAATCATTAAATTTGTTTTATTTTCCAGCAATAAACAAACTTACCCTATTCTCATCTAAAAACTGCATTTTCACAGATACATCAGCTCTTAATTTCTCATAATTCTCTCTATGTTTAACAAAATTCTTTTGTGCTTCTTCACCAATTGGTCCCGTCATTTCTGTTTTTGAATTTTCTAAATCCATTCTATATGCATCATATTCAATTCTATTCAAAATGATTTAGATTTAATTGCAAAAAAAAAGAAAAACAAACTTATTAATACAAAAAAACCAAACAAAAAAGAAAAAAACGATTGTGTTCTTTCAACATAAATAACATACCTAGCATTTTCATATTGTCTAATTGTTATCAGTGTATCTTCAATTGTTTTATTGCACAATGTATTAACGGATGATGTAAAAAAATTTAACGCTGTTAAAAGTAATTCACCATTTTTTGTTAGACTTCTTTGAGTTTCCGAATTATATAGAAATTCTTGTTGCAATTCTGGACTCTTTTGTGCCAAATCGGTAAATGCTTCGGATAATGAATGTTGCGTTTGTATAACATGATGAAAATGTGAACTTAATGCACGTGTTAATCGTAAAATTTGTAAATATTTCCGTTGTGTATCTCGAAGTTGCTCAATTTGACCCTCCAATTCTGAATCAATTGTTCTACTCGATTTACCCAATTTCTCCAACATTATTTGTCTTGTACATTTATATGTTGATATGCTCCAATTTTTAATTGTATCAATTTTGGAGGCACTATTTTTTAGAAATGCTGATTCACCACCATTTGATTGTGGGCTCATCGGAGCTATTGGTGTTGCTGGTGCTGAAAATGGTTCTATATAGATTGTACAAAATAAAAAAATGAAAAAAAAATGCCCGAAATCATCAAATTTGTTGTTTCCATTTAATAATTCTACAAATTTTAAACGAAAAATATTACATAAAGATTTTTACCTGAAATATTACGAATTGGTAAATTATTTGGATGTTTCATTCTTGGTTCAGAACCAGTATGTATGGCACTATTACTTTCATTCATAGACGGTGTGTCTTTAAGCATTTCATGAATGCTACGTTCTGAATGGCTTGTGTGTGCCATTTGTTAATATTTTACTTGATTTTTTTTCTAAAAAAAAAAGAAAGAAACATTTAATAGGTATAGTGTGTAATTAAACGTATTAATTTTCATAATAGTTCATGCTTCAAATAAGAACAAAAAAAAAACAATAGTAGAATACTACGATAGTTGTATGATCTAAAGGAATTCATAATTAATGACCAAGTGATGATTAGCTGCGATTTAACATAGTAAAAATTTAAAAATAAAAAATTATAAAAGGAGCGAAACGATACAGCGGTTAATATTATATATTATAACAAATGCTACTAATAAATCAAATCATTCAATTAATTAATGTAAATTGGAACAGGATAAGGACAAATTAATTTTATTAATAAAATGTTTTATACAATTATTACCTATTAATTTATACGAAATAATTAATACAAATTTAGTGTGCGAGGTAAAAAAAAATCGATTATTTTTTTTCGATTTTTTATTGTGAATCTTCAACAGAATTTAACTTTGTTCTATTATAAACACTTACTAAAAAAAGTATTATATGATGTCACAATGATTTTAATTAATTACTATATTAAATGTTAATAATTTAAATAAAAATTTACTAATCTTATAAACAATTGTCCTTTTTAAAACGAGTTACCACACAACAACCACAGTCGAGTTGTATTGTAAAACGTCAGAAAACATTCCTTTTATCCGAAAAATTGACTGAACTATTTGTTTTGCTTTTGGCGATTTTCGTTTTCTTACATATTGTTGGAAATAATGTAGAGGTTATGTTTTATTTATTATTAAACTAAAAATATTATTTAAATATATTAAATATATTATATATTATTATTATAAATTTTAAGTAAATCATTTTATGTTAAATTAAGCCCGCCTGTGTCTTTACATTTATGTTCTTTGTTGTTTGACATATTTGGGAAGGTGGAAAAAAATCGAAATACATAATTACTATGACGTTGTATTAATGTCGCAATGATATTTCAATATTTTCAATTATAAAACATTATCGCAGTATTAAATTAGTAATTAAAAATATTATAAGGACGTAAAAGTTAAGAGTAAAAATAAAATGAAAGTAGTAATAAAGGGTTTACCACATTATGCATCTGGTTTAATTGTAAAGGGATTTGGCAGAGGTTCTAAGGAACTGGGTATTCCAACTGGTAACATTTTATGCTTTCTTATTTTTTTCTTCGATTAAAAGTACGTCGATAATAAATTTAAATGAATAGTATAAAAATTAAACTTTTTTTTGATATAAATAAATATATAATACAAATGTTTATTTCCAACTGTTACTTCAACTTTCTTCATCATGTTTTGTTATTACTGAAAGAGAGTTTTTCCTAATTCATTAATATTCAATTAATTTTAATTTTATGTATTCGTACAGTAATTCTAATTCAATAATTTTTTATTGTTAAAGCAAATTTTGATGCAGACGTTGTTAAACAATTACCAGAAAATTTCGAAACTGGTATATATTTTGGATGGGCTAGCATAGATAATGGAGATGTACATAAAATGGTTTTGAGTATCGGTTGGAATCCTTTTTATCTGAACAAAATGAAATCAATGGTAATTTCAATTTTAAATCTTTTTTTTTCAACTCATTAAAGTACAATCCAACTATCATTTGTAAATTTTTCATATAATAATTACATTAAAGTACATATATCTAATTGTACCTTTGCTTATTAGATAATAAAAAATATTATTATAATCTAAAAACTACTAGGTAAATCAAATTATATATTTTATAATATTTGCGCTTTAATTGATATGCAATATTTGTACAATTTTTAAATATGATCGATTGTAGTTTGGTCCTTGTTAATTTTTTATACTTAATTCGCGTGATTTCCCTAATTATGTTATTAATTCCGATAAAATATTTAAATCAATATTATATATATATATATATATATATTTAGATATGTATTTAGGGATTAATATTGCATATAAAAAAACATTTGATTTTGTTTTTGAAGATTTCACATAATTAATTTTTTTCATATTTTTGTATTATTATATTATATTTCTGACCTCACCTGGTGGTAAATTTTCTTTTGTTATAAAAGATAACAAACGTCCTGTAAGTTCATTACAGAGATCTTTAATCGGATAATTGGAAATTATATTTTATATTTCAGGAAACTCATATCTTACATAACTATAATCAGGACTTATATGGGAAATTATTAAAAGTTTGTATTTGTGGATATTTACGAGAGGAACAAAATTTTAATTCATTAGAATCATTAATTGAAGCTATCACAAATGATATAAATAATGCCAAATTATGTTTAGAACAACCAGAATTTATAAAATATAAAAATTGTGTTTTTTTCTCATGATAATTAAAATCATGCAAAAAACATACATAAATATAATATATATGCACATTTAGGTCATTATAAATATTATGATTAGTTTCTAATTTTTTAGAATGTTCATATAAGCAATTTTTCTGATATATATACTTAATCAATTAGTTGATTCATGAATAGCCAATTTACATTTTACTGTAATATCATCTTAACCAATACCGTTTTTAATATGCATATAACATCAAATGTGCACTCAAATTAAACTATAATTGACATTTACATCAGTTATAATTATTCGATTATATATTTGAATATTTTAGTAGAGTATAAAAACTACAATCGTTATTGTAACACTTAAAATAAATTCTTCAAATATTCTGTATTTGTTTATGGCAAAATAACTATCAATAATAATAATGTACTTAACCATTGATTCTACTTATACTTATTGAATCATATCTGGTTTTATACAATTCTATTTGGCCATTGCATTGACCCATCCTTAATCGTCAATGAATGAAGTATTGTTTCATATATTAATCGCCAGATACTTTTAATATATACTGAGTTATCATCTCATATTATTCACCAGATACACTACTTTTAATGTATACTGGATTATCATCTCGTCTGCAACACATAATTTATATGTGGAAATGTTTATCTGCTAAATACATTATTGCTTATATTCATTCGTTTATAATTTAACTGTTAATAACAATATATAATATAATAAATATTGCAAATAACACTTAAGGCAATGTTCTTAATTAAAGTAAATAATTTTTTACATGTATATTACTTTAATATATTTTATTCGTTTCATTGTATTATGGTTATTTAAGGTAATTTTTATAATTCTTGTTTCACAAATTGTGTTATCTTTGAATAAATTTTTATTTATTGTTTGTGATTCTCAATTACGCATTAGTCATTTGACTATTGTTAACAATTATCATCATGAAACATTTTGAACATAATTATCTGTGGCACATTGGATTTAATGTGCAGAAAATAAACATAAATCAATCTGAACCTAAATGTTTTAAAGAATTCGATAAATCTTGCATAGTGTATTTTCATTCAATTTCTCATTCCGTACACAATACACGTGTTTAGAAGTCTTATATGGTTTTGTGTATGACAATATTTTCTGGATTAAAAAATATATTTAGCAGATGATTTTGCATTGTTTACAAAATTTTTGACTAAAAAATAACTACGATATATATAGGATTCAATAAAATGTTTACAAACCAAGCAAATCCAGAATTTGAAAAAATATTTTGTTGCAGGTACTAGTACATAATAAATTTCCATCAGCTTATATTTTTAATTTGTACCCGAATTTCTAAATACCGTATCAACAAAGTCATTTTCATAAAACCATCAAACATGTTTAAATGAATTTCACATTCATCACAGAAATATGTACTCGTACTAACGATTCATAAAAACATTTTACATTATTTACACATAATTGTGAAATTATACATAAAGTAACAGAGGCTTATTGAACATAAAAAAAAAAACAAAATAAATGAAAACTAAACACAAAATCAGTTGGACAAACCTTTAATAAAAATTGTTTACATAAAACATTTTTTAAATATTAATAGTTAAACGAATCAATCCCATATGAGATTATCCATTGGTTTTCTTTGTTTTTAAAAAAAAAAAGATCATTTTGAAAACATATTTAGTGTGGTTTTCGTCGGAATGAACAACCTATAAGAAGATAAAAAACGAAAATTATCAACAACTAAATAAAAACAATCTTATTATCTTTAATTACCTTCTGTAAGTTTAGCTCTACCTCCTGTAGGTTGGCACAAAATTGTTGAACAACCTGCACATACTACTACTCCTTGAGCGTGGCTAAAAACTGTTGTAATTTTATAACACCCAGGACATTTAACATCCATAAAATATGAATTGGGATGTTGTACTAAACGTTTTAATTTATGTTTGCGTTTCTCCTCTGCGGGTAGCGGATGAAGTAAATCTCTTGCAAGCTATGAAAATAAAAAAAATAAAAAAAAATAAGGTTATGTACTTTTCCAAAATTGCACAAATTATGAAATATTAAAAAAAAAATAAAACTATTTTATTATAAATTATAATTTGTAAATTTTAACAAGAAATATTGCTTCAAAAGACACTATAAAATGAATTATTATTGACGTTTCGAGTTCATATGAAAAAAAGATTATTTTCATCAAAATAGAACAAATTCAGTCACTTAAATTATATATAATCTTAGTCTCTATTATTCGACACATATAAAAATCAATTTAGAAATTAATTAAAATAGTTTTAAATATGATAAATAACACATTTTATTAATAAATAACCCACCGGCATGTTTCTTTTCTTTCAAGAACGTCACGGAAAAGGAAATTGAACGTGCAAAATGAAGTCAATACATATTTATACTCAAAAGTTATGTGTTCAAAGATTTGGGAGACGTTCTTTTAAAATTGTTGTTAATTAAAGTGGTTATCACATAAAAATTTGTGTGTATAAATTTTATAAATTTAACAAATTAATTTAATTTTAAATATGTATTTATGATACATTATGGTTATTTTATAGAATGTAATGTCATTATGATAATTTGTATGATAATAAAAATTAATAAATTTCTCTCAATAATAACTTAACAAAATTTTACTTAAGTTATACTAGTTTTTTTAGGTCAATTGTTTTTAAGGGAATTATTATTTTCGTTTGGAATAATACATGAAAATAGAATTGAACGTACACATTTTAGAAGATTGACGTTTTTGTCTAACATTTTTTTTTGCAGTATTATGTTGTATAAAATTTGTAAATAAATGAAGAAAAATGCCTGAAAAATTGAAAACTGAAACAAAACGAGACGATGGTGTTGAATTGGAAACACAAGTAGTTTTACGGATGCCTATGGTAATTAAGTTAGTAAATTTAAAATTTCTAAGATATTATTGAGGGTTATGAAAGGAAACAACATTTTTATTATAATAATAAATTGTTTGCCTAAATCTAAATAGGTGAAATTAATATATTTGTCGTGCGTTATGCATGTAGAATTAATATCTTTCAACTTGACTGGTTATAAACTATAAACTTATATTTGTACCACATCCTAAAGCTGATACTAACTTTCTCAATGATTGTTCTTCGTGGAAACAATTTTAGCATACTATAAAGTATTTAGTAAATAGCATATATTGTGATTTAATTGCCCAGATTCTCATTGTATTGTCGCTTGAATCTAATTACGGTTGACAAGTACGAGCATATAGATATTTAGTGTATTATTTTATGTTGTCTTACATTTATTTCACCTAGAGTCGAACGTTTGCATTGAATTAACCATACATAATGGTAATGAATGGAGTATGACCGACTATCATATCAAGGTTACTCAACCCATCTTTACCTCAGCGCGCTGTCACTCGATCACTATATACGTCAGTAATGACCTCTGATTGAGGCTAAAAAGATACTGTTAATATTGTGTTAGTCATTTGATTGAAATAACATTTCAAAAATTTTTATTTAGTAGTTATTTAAGCTTATATTTGACATGCACATTACAAACGTAAAATTACCATCGTAATGTCACCCTAATCATTGGGATGATTAAGACAATGTGATAATTGATCGAAATATATTTCCATTTCTTCTTTTATATAGGAACCAGCAAATTTGCTACGCGAAGCTATTCGTGAAGGTGCCACTAATTTAAAAGATCGTTTAAACATAAAACTAGAGAACGACGTACGATACGGTGAAGTACGTTTCGATCACTGGTTATTGCATGCAAAAGTTGTCGATCTTCCATCAGTAATTGAATCGCTAAAAACCATTGATAATAAAAGCTTTTATAAAACTGCTGATGTTTGTCAAATGATAATATGTAAAGATGAACCTGACTTACCAACACCAGAAGAAGAATTACCGAATAAAAATAAAAAGAAAGATCCCAATAAAGTTGATAAAAAATATTTGTGGCCGCATGGCATAACACCACCGTGTAAAAATATACGAAAACGACGTTTTCGTAAAACGTTAAAGAAAAAATTTGTTGAAGCACCGGAAATTGAGAAAGAAGTGAAACGACTGTTAAGGGCAGATAATGAAGCTGTTAATGTTAAATGGGATATTATTAATGAAGATGAAGATAATAAAAATGTTCAACAACTATTGCAACATGATCATAATATGCAAGATTCAAAGATGTCAACGGCAACACCATCGGATAAGGTTAAAAAAGGTAAACAAACAAAAGAGAAAAATACAAATTCATCAATGAATTCTCAACAAATGCCAAGAGACATTGACATATTTGGTGAAGACGTTTCATCGTCCGATGATGAAGATAACAATATAAATGTTGATGTTGATGAAACAAGTAGATTATCAGCGGATGACAGTCGTTTATCTGATTTTTCGATGCAAGGCACTGGTCAAGGTATGTCAGATACATTTGTAACTGAATTTAATAAACGAATGTTTAATAGTCCACGGTCACGTAAAAGTAGTGGCAATACAATGGAAACACAATCTAATTTACCAAATCGACGATCTAATCGTGATTTTTATGAACCCGAACAACATGATTTGGATCAAAATGATTTATTTGAATCACAGGTAAATATGATGCTATATTCCGAATATGATGTTGTAATTGTATTACATTTTAAAATTACTTTTGATGTTTTCTTTTAAAGATGTCTCAAGAAAGTATAAATGCCCGTATAAATGAATTACGAAGACAATTGAATGATTTAAGAAGTCAACGCATTCAAAAAGAACAGGAAATTTCATCGATAGTAAATCAGACGTTACGGCAACGTTTACAAGATTCATTAGATAATATTCTAAGTCAAATACTGGATAAAGAAATGGAAATGCAAGAACTTCAATCAATGTTATAAAATGATTGATATTTTTAAATGGTGTGACTTGTCGAGATTAATTGAATTATTACTGAATAATATTTTTAATTGAAAGATATGAAATAAATTTTTTATTAGTCTATAATGACATAGATTTTTTTTCTTTTTTCATTTGATCCTTAACAATCGATATATTGCACAAAATGTTCATACAATCATACAATCTTAATTATAAAAACAAAATTACATGAATTCAAATACGAATTATTTCTTCATTATAGTTGTCCAGCTGGTACCAGTGGTAAGATGTGAAATGCGTACTGTCCAAATATGAGTAATGGATTTTTCGTTAATATGCTATGTTTTCGCGAGTAGTAAATGTTTAGATGATGATACTTAGTTGTCTCAGCGAATGTAAACTTAGCGAGCAATTCTGAGAAGGTAGCATAACGAATAATTCGCTTGCTTTTTTACGTATAATTGTTCATAACTAATTATATAATAAGCATATAATATTTTGTAATCACAATCAAATCTCGTACACGAAATCATCGTCACGTTTGTCATTTGAAATCAAATGTATCGTCCTATTGTATTGGATACTGTACAATATTAACAAAACACTGATTTCCTTACACTTTGTCTTTCGATTAATGTGCTTCGGATAAAATATTATTATCTGTCTGTCACCAGGAATTATAGGTTGATATACTGTTGAAAGGTCAATAGTCTACATCTTAATATTTTCAAATATAAAAAAATAGATTGTGGTATATATATCCACGATGAACTCATCATTCTGGTTGATGCGTATATTTGAATCATAGCTATATGATTTACTCTACTCTTTAATCGTTTTGTGAATATTCAATCTGTTTCAGTTAATAAGAAAGATTCACTCATGGTTCGCTTACGGATATATTAAACAAGGAATAAACATGGAACTCCAATCGATCTTAAATTTGCAATCCCAAGTGACTTAATAGTATCTCTAAAAATCGAATAAATAAACGAAATACCAATATTACCAATGTTGAAAATAATCAGATACATTTATTTATTGCCCACTTGATGGCAGTTACCGAGTTAGTACAGATAAATTGTAGAAAATATTACTAAAATAGAATGAATATACGAACAGGAATACGCAAAC
>JANSTX010056877.1:0-11020 GCA_027564355.1 Penthetria funebris
CTTGTGGAGAAATAGATTGAGAAGTAGGAGGGCCGACCCTGAATAAGGAAAAAGGCAAGGAAGAAGAAGAAGAAGATAACCTCAAAAACAGAAATATACAGCCGAATATAATAAAACTTTTTGTTTTTTGAATATAATTTTAAATTCTAACCACTAAATAAATAACAACCAATAAATAAATTGTAACCACGAAATAAATTCTGATCAGAAAATAAATTAAAACCACAAAATATTTTACATTCGTTCGCGTGTCGGTGTGGCCGTAAAGTAGGGATATGGTTAACGCAACACACGAACATTCGCTCGCGTAGAACTTTGGTGTGGCAAGTCCTTAATACCAAGGAATATATACTATACAGGTATGGTGCTATCGGTATGAAAATATTTGGAGCAAGTCTTTTTTTGACACATGTGAAATACAAGCCAAACTATAAATTTATATATCATTTAGAACTTGCTCGTTATATTTTCATACATTTTTAAACGTTAAAAATAGTTTGCTCTGAATATTTTCATATCGTAAAATCAATTTAAGACTATATAGTGTGTATAGTATATATTCCTTGGTCTAATACCAGCAGTAGGGAATGGAGTGATGTGAAGATACTGTTCAACGTGAACAACGGCAGTTGTTTGATGACACTCTAAGTTCCCATGTGAAGTAAACGTCGAGATGATAA
This sequence comes from Penthetria funebris, assembly GCA_027564355.1. Taxonomy (NCBI): domain Eukaryota; kingdom Metazoa; phylum Arthropoda; class Insecta; order Diptera; family Pleciidae; genus Penthetria; species Penthetria funebris. The sequence continues at coordinate 681 of JANSTX010056877.1, forward strand.
TGACGAGATTGTTGTTTAAAATTATTTGATCAGCTTTTAAATGCAGAAAGAGATAATACATCAGAAGCAGTATAATATGGTCTACCGTAAATTAGGAAAGAATTAGAAGAATTAACTATACGGTATTTTCATTCCTAATTTATTATTAAAGTTATTTTAAGTAAAAATATCCCATATTGCAACCCATCCCTACCGAATTGGTATGTAAAATAAATGATAAAACAATCGATCAGTAACAACACATACAACCCTGCTGAACGCAACGTACTTGACGATAAGCTTTGACAGTTTGCTATGCTAATATTTTTCAATGTTAATAAACGTCAACAAGTAAAAACAGATGATAAAAATAAAAATGATACGCGGCATCGACATCGACAAAACATAATATAAACTTTAAATAAAAAATTAATTAAAAAATTATTAAAATAATAAAAAAAGAAAGAAAAACAGTTTATTTAAATGCGATTGCATTGAAGACAACAATTTGTGTGACTTAAAATAATTGATTTTCTCATTTGGTTCTAATTTTTTTTTTGTTTACACAAATGGTAATTTAATGATTTTATTTTTTTTTGTATATTTGTTTGTTCTTGCATTCTGGATAAAGTAAAAGAAATCAAAGAATATTTATTCTTATGATTATTTGCTTATTTATTTATAATCTTATATTGAAAAATCAGAATATTAAAAGTTTAACCCCCAAGAGAATAAATTGCTTAATCACATTATCAATGCCATAATCTGCTTCTTTGTTTTTTGTTTCGATAGGCTCGACAAAGAAAAACAGTTACCATAGCTGCAGGAGGTCGTGATCGAGATGGTGGTAGCAGCATGAATCAATCATCAAAATTATTAAATAGTAGAAATGAAAATAATAGTAGCAGTAGTACAGGAACTAGTAATAATACACCACCAGCCAAATCAATACCGAAAACAATAGATAAACGATTTTTCGTAATGACGAAATGGCATATTTTAATTGGATGTTGTTGTCTCGTAACTGCTTCCTATTTTGGTTATGTTGGATATTTAGAAACACGAGTGAATACACCATTTGATGATCAAAAGGTTGCACATTGTAAATGGGTATTTTAAAATTATTTTTTTAACTATGCCCTTATGTTTCTGTTTATATAGATTGTTCAAAGATCTGGCTTAGATGAACCGGATAGATATTGGGGTTCTTATAGACCTGGATCATATTTTGGTTTAAAAACAAGAGATCCACATTCATTGGTAATGGGTTTAATGTGGTATTCACCGACGAGATTAAAAGCGGGCGGTGAGGGTATACGGTAAGTTTAAAAAAAAATTTTTGTTACAATAAGGGTTAAATTTGACAGACTTTAGTTCATAATTTTATGAAAGAAAAAAGCGTTTACGCCATATAGTGAATAATCAACTTGAGAATGAATCCTTACAAGATACCAAAACTGTAAACCGGCACAAAAGACAACAAAACTTCAACGATCAAATGCATCGAAAAGCATACATGTAAGTAGGGCACTCGAAAATTTGCGCTTTGTCAAGAATGGCAACGAATGTCAAGTGCGATGTATTCAGCAGAACACTGGATGCAATCATTTGCGCCAAAGGTGCCAATGCCCATATTGAACACTAATTTTTTTTTTTCATGGAATTTAATGCATTTTCAACGTTGTATAAAAAATATTACCTAAAAATACTCAAAATAGACGAACGATTAACGTATTTAACTAGTAACACTTCGAGCGAACAACCCTGTATTTAGGAATTGAGAAGAAGAGATAAATTCATTTAGTCATTGACAGACTAGTATTATAGTGACATATTGGATTGAAATTAAGGATTTAGTCTACTAACGATAAATATTATGAAATGCTGTTACTTATTGTCTAAATTACTAAATTTACTAGTAAACCAAAAACTACTCACATTATTTCATTATGATTAGGTTCCATATCATTTTTCTGATGATTGATTGCATAAAATCCGACAAAGTGTTTTCGTATTCATTTTCCCTAATCAATTAGTTTGTAAAATGTTTACTTCTACTATTTTCTGTGACAGTATTAGATTTCTGTAATTAAAATATATTTACTATAAATAATTGTTGTAATGAAAATAATAATAATATTTCAGACATTGGTGTGACAGTGGTGATAATATTGATCAATACGGTTGGTTACAACACGATGGCAAAACATTTGGCTATCAAGAAATTCATGATTATCCATTTCAATTGGAAACATCATTTATAAAATTCAATGATAATGGACAATATGGTGGTGATTGGACAGCCAGAATTCGCGTCACAAATAAGGAGAAAATTTCCCAAGAATCAATTTCATTACTTTGGTATACAGCATTGGATGAGAAAACAAATGGTTTTATTGAAACAAATTTAAATTCAAATATACCAAGTTTATATGGTCAAACACCGGGTTTGGGTGAATTTCAATTAAATTTATATAATGCAAATAATGGTACAATTTTACATCAATCGTATTTAAGTACAGTTGTACCAAATTTAAAAATATTACGTCAAGTAATTACATCACAATTACATCTTATTATTGATCCAAAAACAAGTCAACGTCATATTGTTTTACCCGGTGAAATATTTATACCCTATAGTGGTAATGGTAATAATGGTGGTAATAGTGGTACATCCGGTAATACTGGTGGTGTTGATTCTAATAAACACAAAACATCATCAAGTAGCAGTAGTAGCAGTAGTAATAGTAATTCGAAAATAAATGAAAAAAATTATCAACCAAATTTTATAGCCATTTTATTAACTGTTAAACCACCATTTACATTAGACATTGCATATAATTCAATAAATGGTAAAATTTCAATGGTTGATACATCAAAACCACCGGCTATAAAAGATGAATATACAAAATTATTGGAAATTAAACGTAAAGAATTTTCCAAACAATTTGAAAGTATATTTAAATTGGCGACAAACAAGGGCTATCCCGAAAGTGATGTACAATTTGCTGAAGCAGCACTTAGTAATATGTTGGGTGGTATTGGTTATTTTTATGGTGCATCACGTGTACAAAGTGTACATACAAAAGAACCGGTACCATATTGGAAAGCACCACTCTATACAGGTGTACCGTCACGTAGTTTTTTTCCACGTGGATTTTTATGGGACGAAGGTTTTCACGGTTTACTGATATCAATATGGGACATTGATATTGAATTAGACATAATGAGTCATTGGTTTGATTTAATGAATGTTGAAGGTTGGATACCACGTGAACAAATATTGGGTGTTGAAGCATTGGCTAAAGTACCCGATGAATTTGTTATACAACAAAATACGAATGCAAATCCGCCAACATTTTTTTTAACATTAAAATTAATATTAAATAAATATTCACATTTATTGATGGAAAAAGGACGATTAGCAACATTGGAACGATTATATCCTAGATTACAGGCTTGGTTTACATGGTATAATCAAACGCAAAAAGGTGATATACCTGGTACATATCGTTGGCGGGGACGTGACATTAATAATGTTCGTGAATTGAATATTAAGACATTGACATCAGGTGAGATAGGCGTTTTTTTTTTTTTTTGTTAATTGTCAATTATTTTTAATTTATTTTATATTTATTTTTACAGGATTAGATGATTATCCAAGAGCATCACATCCAACCGATAATGAACGACACATTGATTTACGTTGTTGGATAACATTTGCCGCTGGTGTTATGGCAGATTTAGCTCATTTATTAGGACGTGAAGATAATAAATTTTGGGAAACATATTATTATTTATCTGATAATACATTATTAAATGAATTACATTTATCACCATACACAGAGACATATTCCGATTGGGGTTTACATACGGATTCGGTGACATTAAAAAGACCACCGCCACCAAAACAATATAAAAATGTACAACAACAAATGATGATGCAACAGCAACAGGATCAAGAAAAAATTCGTATAACTTTAAAAAGTCCTGAACTACGTTTTATTGATTCAACCTATGGTTATGTTAGTTTATTTCCATTTTTATTGGAAATTTTAACAACCGATTCACCTTATTTAGGTAAAATATTAAAAGATATGCGTGATGTTAACATTTTATGGACAAATTATGGTTTACGATCACTATCGAAATCGGCACCCCTTTATATGAAACGTAATACAGAACATGATCCACCATATTGGCGTGGTCAAATATGGATAAATATAAATTATTTAGCATTGAAAGCATTACATCATTATGGTAGTCAACCGGGACCATTTAGTGATGAATCACAAAAGATTTATGTTGAATTACGAACAAATGTTGTTACAAATATAATAAAACAATATCAACGTACCGGTTATATATGGGAACAATATAATGATAGAACTGGTGAAGGTTCTGGTTGTAAACCATTTACCGGATGGAGTGCACTGGTTGTACTTATAATGTCTGAGAAATATTAAAACAGAATGATAAAATGTTAATTGACTTAATTTGTGAGTAATTAGTATAAAATGTGTGGTGAATATTAAGTAGTAATTTTTGTTTTTTTTTTTTTGTTTAATTTATTTTAAAAAATTAAAAAGAAAGAGAAATTAATATGTTACAATAAACTAGTCGATGTTGGTTAAGACAAACATTTTAAATTATTATAGACATTCAATTTAAAATTTTAATTTAAACAAAAAGAAAATGGAAAGTCAATTAAAAAGATATTGTCTAATTTAATTGTGTGTTTTTTTTAATCGTTATTTTTGAAGTGTAATAACACAAACATCAATTTGTAATATATTAAATCATATTTTGACGGTCTGAATAAGGATCTACCATTGTGATGAGTTTTCTGATCAAGTGCTCATTGTACCACATGTCAGACCTAATGAAACATAATTATAAATTAACACTATCAAATTAAACTTAGCTAAAATCATCAATGCTAGGGAGCGGTTAGGTAAAGTAAGTCTTTAGAAACTAATATCAATACTAGGAAGCTATATGGCAGTAACTTGAACTGCTGAAAATTGGGTTAAATAGGAATACGGAAACGAACATGATCATTGAACTTGAAATACGAATAAGTGCTATAACTCGACGTTGTTATGCTGAGCGACATTCGTTGAAAGGAAAGCAGGCAAAGAGCACACACACCAATGAAATCATTTTGTTTTTTGGAAACTCAACTCACATGCATCATAGTAGTGGAATCTTGTCGACTCGGAAACCAACATCAGACCGTATAATCGAAACAAGATACAAGAGTAGAATGAAATACTTATAATTGTTAAAAATTAGGCACCAATGAATCAAGTTTTATAGATGAAAAAAACATGCATTTTAAAGATAGTTATCACGAATTCTTGATGGGATTAAAAAATTTGAAATTATTTGTATGGAAGACACTAATCCAAATGTTTGCGAGCAATATTTATTGGGAATCTTTTATGGATATGAATGAATAGTTTACATACAATAACTCAAATAATCTGAGAAAATTCTACCGCATGACAATCGTTCAGTCTTGGCAAAAACTTGTAAAGAACAGCATACTGATTTCAGACTTGACTGATCATTAGACAGATCATTTAAACACGTAAATAATTATAGTAAAACAATCAGTCCACATCATGTTCCACTCGCAGTGCAAAATCTTACATCGTCGAAAGCTTGATGATGTATTTAATGTGCATTCAGATGTTAAGCAGGTATGTATTATTTTGTGGACACTCTTATTGTACCTGCATATCATCAATTTATTGTAGTTATTTAAATCCGTTAAACCGGTGCCAAAGTAGGTTAAAAAAATCTTTAAATGTTTCCTTTTTACACAAAAATAATTATTTAATTTGTTTTACCATATACTATACACACTAGTTTTTGCAGGTCATTGAACTGTGTTCCAACCTATTGAATATTCACACATATCAAGGATTCAATATCTTACATTAAAATTATGTAGTTAAATTATCATATACGTGGGTGAATTGAAAAAAAAAAAAATAAAACAAAATATTACTTTTTTGAACTCAAAAATCGATATGTATAATCTAACCCCTCCGGAATAATAGGATTCGTTGAGGTCTGCAAAATATGTGTTTGTTGAGTCAATGATTTCCGAATTTGATTCAAATCTCTTTCTATGTAGAAACAGTTTATTTATCGATAAATTAACAACATCCTAACGATTTTTGACACTTAATAAACCTCATAATATCACCTCAAGAATCTATTTATTAATCAATTCTAGTTAAATCGGATCTTTGAAAGGATCTAAATATGACGAAACAATAAAATGATCTAAAATTTTTGGTAGTAATGCGCATGCTTTTTCATTTATACCCTTCATTATCCGTCCACCTTTGTTTAGTCAGATTTATGTATTACTGTAATTACATTGTTTAACTTATCAACAGATGACACCTCTTATAAATAAAAAGGAATGCTTTTGCTCTGACTGTCAAAATTTTGTTTGGTCTTCTCACATTTTGTATGTGCTTGGATGGAGTGTTCCATTTATAGTGTGATATCAAAATTTAATTATTTAAAAATCATTAAATATGATTAATTTTAAATTATCTTTAATATTTTTTAGCAGAAAGAAGGTAAGAATAGTTTAAATGTTTTCCAATAATAGTTTGTGTAGTAGTTTATTGTTATTTTATTTTATTTTTTTTAATTTGCATCGATTGTATATTAATGCAATTTTGTGTATAGTGTAATTAAAATTTGCATTTTAAGCATTTTATTTATTAAATTAATTTATTTTAATTTCTAAATTAAATACCAAAATATATCTATAATAAACTAATGAATATGAATAAACAACATATTAAAGGATAACCTTGAAAGTTTATATAAAATGTGATTGTCTTTTCTCATCTTAAAAAAATTCCACATAATATTGTCTCCTCACTACAAGTTTTTCCATAGATAAATTAAATTAAGTAATTTAAAGTTGTAATTTAAAATTTAAGTAATGACTATTTCTGGTGCATCTTTACACGTACTCATGTTTAATTACGTGTTAATGCAATATCGTATGATAAAATTCACATATTTTCTTTCTTAATTTATTGTAATTTAGTGCAATTGCATTTCTATAATTAAATATTATGCAATGTTTATGGTACATATAATAAACATTGTTTCAATATAATATAACTGCGTATTTTTTAATTTGAACTCAAAATAAAAATTCAAATTCTAACAAACTAAATATAATACATTTCATTAAAAAATCTAAATTGTCTCACATATTTACTTATTATTGTCTTTTAACTTTTTAATTGAAATAAAATTTTGGTCTCATTTAAATATTACAACGTTTTCTATATATTATGCATAAAATTAAGAATTAAGGATTAAATTAGAAGTAATGGGTGATATGGTCGAACTGTGAAAGATCATTAAATAATAGTAAAAATAGTAAATAAAATATTCATAATAAGAGTATGCAATTATTAGTCTTAAATGTCTTAATTGTAGAAAGATGTTATTCACAAATTAATAACCAATTATATTAATATTCAAATTGACACCATTCAACACAAAAACTCTATAAAAATGCCACCATAGACTGATGAGCCCAATCAAATTACATAAATATCTACATTATAAATCAGCATTGCTATACAAAATTCAAACATACATAAGTGACAAATTTCGTGAAGGTCATTCACGAACTGCTGTTATTCCTTAAAACATAGATGCCATTCGCAACATAATTGAGACTGAAGTGCAAATAATTGTGCGGGAAGTAGCTGTGTGATGACTCGCTCGGTAGATACTGTGCATAATTTACCAGAAACCGAAAAAAAAAAAAAAATAAATAAATTCAATCATAGTACGTCAAACAAATAATGTACTGTACTGTACTGTTACAGGTGACAAAACATAAATTTAATCGACTATGCACAAAACATTGAACTCGATGTGTCCCATTGCACGTATAGTTTTGACTTAGCGTCCAATGGTTCCCGAATAAATTATATGGTCAGTGTTTTAATGCCGTCAAACTCGTAGATGTTACGAGTGTGTAATTTTACAGAGAAAACATAATAAAAATGGTCATCATCATCATCATCAGCAGTAGGTTTAACCTTTATACTTCAAGGTCGCATAGGGCGGCATAACGATGTTAATTTGCCGTTTCCTATATACACATTTAACATTAAATGTTAATCGAAAAACTGTACTATTTTCAAATATATATATGTTAGTGGGCTATGTTGTGGAACGGTTTATTCATCAAGACTACAAATAATATATTATGATAACGTTTCCGGTGGTACCCGCGGAGGGATAAATATTGGTTGAGTAACCTTAACTGCCCATTCACCTAAAAAATACTAAATTTAAAAATTCCATTTTTGTACTGGTGTAAGTTTTTAAAAATTCTTTCATTTATTACATAAAACAACCAAAATTTATATCACACAGTTCATGTAATTTAATTTGATTATGGAAAATTACGAGTACATATACTCATAATAATCATATTCAGTTTAACTTAGGAATAATTTAACAATTGATAAATTTCCATGACATAAATACGCGTTTTATGAGTAGCGAGGCAGTTCATATAAAAGAGGCAATGACCTAATGTTTGCTAAATACACATAAATACAATGGCAATGTGATGATGACTGTGTTTTATGTATGAAGCTAAATTATGTGCACGCGATATTTTAATAATTAAACAGTTGTAAATAAACAAAATGATATTGTAAAACTATAGTAATTTTTTTTTTTAAATGTACTTGTAGAGGTTTTTAAATTATGAGTTGTTTAGTAAATAATCCTTGATTGCTATGTATATATCCTTGATACGAGATACTAAATGTAATATTGAAAATCACAAAAACTCAAGACAACTTAGGGATTCTGTTCCGTGAAAAAAAAATTCACATTAAAATACATAGACCTGTAAGGTAGCCGGCGCCAATAACATACCACCCGAAATGTTGAAATTAGACTTGGATGACATTGCATTAACATTTAATATCATTATTAGTGAATTGTGGTTGTCTGATATCACCTTGTTGAAACACAAACAAGGTTATTGATGCTATGGACAATTCTACAAAGTTATGGAATACGGTCTAAACTGATGAATATGATCCGCGGACTATATCGTGATTCGCAATGTAAGGTCTTGCATCGTGGAAGGCTTGATGATATTTTTTTTTATTTATTTACATGCGAATGTAAAACAGGAATGTATAATGTCACCCGTATTGCACGTCTTGGACTTGATTATAAACAAAGTAAAGAACTCTGACCTAAAGATCTTAACTTCGCTGACAACATTTGTCCGTGTTATCGCAAACTGAGTCAGACATGAGGTTGAAATTAGAAACGATATTTTAGCAAATTTATTACCTCACCCACCGTCGTTTCGTATAAGATTCAAGCTAAAAATACGATAATTTCATATTTCATATTTTTCTTTTGTGTATACAAATCAACTGCGACCGAATACAATAATTTATATGAAGATTTGTCCAAAGCTTCTTATATTTTGTGAGACATTTTGACAACTAACTTGAATTTGAAACATTTTTCTTATCATTTGAGACTATATAATTTATATTGGTGGTCGTATCTTTTTTTTTTTTTTTGATAATTTCAAAAATATAAAAAAAAATTATTATAATAAAGAAATATTTTTAATAATTCTTAATTGGTGTAGGTTAACAAATACCGAAAAAATTACAATTTGCCAAGATAATAAAATTGTGATTTATTTTTATTTTCATTTAATTTCAGAATTGTGGGAATATTAGAGCAGTAAACTCTTGAGAATTACGAAATTTTTAAAAAAAAAAAAAAAATTATTTAAAGTTTACTTAACATTACAACACCTTCTTCTATTCTGACTACAAAACTGTGTAAATAAATTAAATTTTCAATTTAAATAAAGTTAATAATTTTAATAATTCATCAATTAAATAATAAAAGGTACCAAGTACATCAAATTCATAAAATAAATTTTAAAAAAATAAATCAAAGTGTGATTTGATAGTACGTGTTCGTTGAACAAAAAAATAAAAAGAAAACAAAAAAAGATAAGCCGCCTCATAACCCTTTACCCTTTAATTTCTTTTAAAAGTTTCCATTTATTAAGTTGACCAACTCAACATCAGGTTTGTCATTGCTAATCATCTTCTTGACAAACAATCATCGATCACCTCAAAGATCACCTAATATAAAATTGAATTTTTTTTTCAAGATGTTTTTTTGTTTTTAAATTTTTAACGATTCTCCAAACTAAGTGAATAATTTCTTGAAAAATATTGTAATTTAACAAATTGGTAGACGATGTTGTATACCTCCGCCACACGTTGCTGAACATGCTGCCC
>JANSTX010056877.1:11030-25068 GCA_027564355.1 Penthetria funebris
AAAAAATATTAAAATTAATTTATTTTTTTTTTTTTTTCAATTATATTTTCATTTATATTTTTATAATTCAAATTAATAAACATTTTGAAAATAAAAGGAGAAAAAAAAAAACAGTTGTGAATTTTCGTTAAAATAACAATTTAATTTTGTCAAATTTAAAAGAAATATACAGTGAATTTTAATTAGAGAAGAAAAAAATAAAATAAAATTAGACATGTCTGATCCAGAGAGTATTTCATCAGGAAGTTCATTACCACAATGGATGAGAGCAAGACCAGACAAGTAAGTATTATTATTTTGTTTAATATTATTTATAACATTCCGCTTTTTTTCCGATCCAGAGCTTTTTTCGTCACAATTTATTTGGCCAATGCCTTAATTTGACACAAAATGTTATGCTATAACCTTTTAAAAGATTTTTTCATTATCGTCATCATCATCTCAACTTTTACTCCGTATTTTCGTCTCTGTTATTTATGCCAACAGATATATGTCGTCGGAAAAATCAAGATCTTCGAATCTATTGGTTAGATCACCGCCTATTACCATGTGGATCGTTGTTCACATTTGTTATAATGCAATTGAAGAAAAGTGGTAACAAAAGTGGCAAAAAAATACAACCCTGCGAAACACTTGAATGTATGCCTGGAATGCATCACAAAGTCTCCTGCACTAAACTATTAACCTTTGATATTATGCTAACGTGTAATTTCTGACGCAATATTATCAGTTTTATTTGAAATCAAACAGTTATTACCGATCAATTTTCTTCACAGACGGTACATTTCATTCATATTATTTGAATTTATATCGTGTTTTCGAAGTATTCACACTTATGTCGCTCGCCCGTATAGATACTTTTCTCAAACTTTGTATCCAATTCAATACTATGTTCGCAGTTTTATTTTGTTATGAGTATTTTATGTTTTTCCTCGGTATCTGCAGCTGTACGATCAAATATTATGGTTTCTAGTTGATGAAAATTTGCTTAGCACGACACAATAAATCAACTATACGCTACTATGAATCCACTTTAAAGACAGTTCTTTGCAATGTTATTTTTGTATATAAAAAGGATTTCTATATGACGTTTCTGAACATACCTTTTCATTTTATGTGGTTGATCATGTCGCCATACAGTCTTCACAAATTAGATATAGTATTGTTTTGTCGCCAAAAGTAGCTTTGCAGTAACACCGATTAAGAGTATTATTCCATGTATGTGTAATATTTTAATGTAACATCAACATGAGTAGTGTAATATTGTTTACATAAATAAATTGTGGTATATAGAACATTGTATGACTATGAACCTACAAACAACCTTGAAACATAAACATTTGAAATTTATTATTCATTGCTCAAACTTGATAATTATTTCGCGAAAATATACACACAAGCAAATGTTTAGCCAAATATCTTTAAAGAAAAGAATTATCTATAAGATAAACATATCAATTGTCCTTAGTTAAGAAAATTTAGTTTACGTTGGTAATTTTCGGTATTTTATAGTAAACAAATGGTGATTTTAAGTCATATAATTTCAATTATATAAGCATATAAAGTGCTGTAATATTATTGAAATTCTCTATTACCGGAGTAAATTGCTAAATAAACGGTAATGAATCATTTTGCCAAATACAATGTATGCATCGTCACAAGGATGGACAAGACTATCAGAACGAAAAAAAATATGAATTGACCGATACATTGAAATCCTCATAGTAATCGTAGAAATGGCGAAAAATAGTTGTTAAATTGGTAAGATGTAGTATGCAGTAAAAGTGATGCTTACCAGAAATAATAATCAATTGCAAGGTAGTTCGTTAATGTATGCTTCCGAGCGAAGTGAACATATCCTGACCTAGTTACCTGTGACACCGCGTTAATGCAAATGTGGGTTGTGTATAACCACGATAATAGTCGGTCACTCCATTCGCCACCAATTTCTTTCAATACCATATGCTCTATTTGTTATTTACACAATGATTCAAATTTAAATAACCTTTAATACAATTGATTAAATTATGATAATTAATTAATTTAAAAATTTTATAATATAATTTGGTTTTGTATCTACATACTCATATGTATTTCCTAATTAATATTGTATAACTTAAAGAAATATGAAAGTTACAACTATAAAAATTTAAAAATGAAAACGAAACTAATAACAGAAAATTATATGAAATATAAATTAATTCATTTGATGTATAATAGTACATGTATACACATTGGAATGTATTGATTTGAAGCCACAGAAATACCACAATTCATATTCTACTAAATTTGGACGATGTCCAGACATATCTAAAGTATATACTATCAATAGTATATAGCTAGTTACCCATAGTTAGACGTTAAATTTTCTTCCTTGGACGATGGTTACGGAATCTTTTAAGTAAAATAACATTTTCATCATTAAATATATAGCCACTGAAAATCACTGTAATTTGATGACTTTTCAAATAAGCATTTGATCTATAGGCTATTTTATATTTGTCAATTCGGTGATAGCTGAATATAAAATTTGTTGCATGAACTCATTCGACGACAAATAAATAAGAATAGTAAAAATTGCTCAAAATAAAGAGTCACGACATCTTCAGCTTCTTTTGCGTCAGGCGCGGCAAGTAATACGAAAACCATATATAGACGGAAGGACTAATTAATAAAATTATTATCATCATCTATTTGATTCCATTGCAGAACTTATGTCCTTCTTAACTTCTACCACATATTGTTCCTTTGAAATTTGAAAGTTAGATTGTCAAAATCGTTGTTTACGAATTGACATATGTTGCAAGTTTTAATACTAAAGACCTTCTGCCCCGCCCCCCTTTCGCAAACCTATATTGTTTAATATGGTAAAAATATACGAAATAAGTTGTTCAGAATTCTGGTTGTGTAATGTACACTGCAATAGAATTTTCAGGTGAGGCGTTTCGAAAGTCAATTCAAAATGTAAAATTTTGAGAGTAGGTATACGCTTACAGGCATGGAGGCGTCTTAACAAGAAAATTGTATACCCAAACTAGTCGATGTGTGAAGAGCAGAAGAAGTATATTGAATCGTACAGTTTGTAAGCCAAGAAACTAACTGAAAGTTGTAAGTATTGGTCATGATTATACAAACATTATTAACCGTTAATGGTATTAAAATTGACGTTGACACACATATTATTCAATAAAGTTTTGTATCTCGACGTTACGTTTAATAAATAATATTTACGGTAAATTGTTGAATCATATCAACAAAGTAGAATGTCTTAACGTGAATGCAGTTACTGCACATGCTGCGAATGATCTACATTCGATGAGGTGGGGGAGGGAGAAACAATGATTATAATGAAGACACTGTGATACAACAAAATAATTTAAGAAAACCGTTCGAATTCGTCAATTGGAGATATTGAAACCTGGTGCTATAAACAAGTGGTTTAATATTTATGATCGCAAGGTTAACATTGGGGAGAATTTGAATGGAGTGGCCGAATAACGTTTAGAAGATGTGTTGCTCAAGTAATATTTACATCTCAACTGTACCATCGCGCGAAAACACGGCCACATAGTATACGTTAATCATAACGGATATTCGATGCCAAAAATTTACGTCATAATGTCTTGTTTTGTGTACTTGAGATATATGAAATGTTTACCAATAAAACTTTTTGACGCTAATTATTCAGACAATAATTATCACATTAATTTATAGACACAAACAATACTTTTTTTTACGAGTAGGTACATAATAAAATATGTATACAGCAGGTTCCGCGTAGATTTAATTAAGTAGTTTAATTGCTGATATAAAATGTCTTTTATCTTATATTGATTTAAGTAATTTCGTTTGTAATTTTCAAAATAAAATTTTAAATCATATTTTAATTTTATTAAAGTAAATAAATGGCTGCTTGCATCGCTAACTGCAGTCACAAGATATTACGTCTATCGATAAATAATTTTAATTAACGTTAATTATTCTTCGTAATTTACAAAAAATACATTTACCACTAATTTAAGAATTAAATATAAAAGTTACGTATGGTAAATTAAATTATTTTGGGTTAAATCGGTAAACTAAGGTATTCTATTATATAATTATATTAATTTATGATCACAATCAATTTAAAATTTAAATTATAGATAACTAAGATTCGTCACACAGAATATATTTTCAATACATGTACTCTGAAAAGTGCAAAAAATGATAATAGGCATATTTTTCTTTTAATTTCCGGTTCCTTATCTTTAATTCTGATAAAAGTTTTTGAATCGACCATAAACTAAAGCTGAATCTGACACAGTATCTGTTTTTGAGCTCCGATTACGCAGATCAAAATTAAATTGCTAGATATATGACCTAACGAAAGGAGAAGAGAATCTCAACAAAAAATCAACAATATTTTTTTTTAACTTTGCCAATAACAATGAAAACCCACCTTTAGTTTTAAAAATGCTAAAACTTTGCTTTGCCATACTCTATTCAGCACACCAAACATTTGCCGAGATTTTATTATACGGAACCTTATTTCTGTTTCATCAATGTCTTCATTATTGACAGCAAGTGAACATATCATAGACATAACATATTTTTAGTATTAGTTACGTATGCAAAACATTAATCTTTAGACTGTATTGTATTTTATAGTTTGACGTTGTGTTTTAAAGCACCTTTCGCTTAGTTTTATTGCCTCATATTGTTGGAATTTGTAGAGTATAACGGCAATGTTTTCAAAAAAAAAAAAACCGTGCACTCACACCAACTTTTTTGTTCATTTAACCATATTGTGTCCCGAAAATCTGTTGGTTCATCGCATTATTGTCGTTAATTATAGTTTTTCTGTTCGCATTATTATTATAGGTGGCATGTATCATCGAAGTAACACAACTAACTATCTGAGTTGCTGGAATTGAATGTTAATTTGGAATTTGGCGTCCAATCTTTTCTCATTGCCTATATTCGTGTTTGAATTGATTTTGGTTTCAGACGATGTTCCTGACGATTTGTGGTTGATGCTAACCCATTTCGACCAGTAATACCTGTTTTTAATGTTCTTATAGAAAGCTATATACGAGTATGTTTCTTTTTAATTACAAATTAATATAACATTACCAGAAATGTTCTCGTACCTATCATCTTCTTATAGTAATCATAATAAATAAAATGTTGTCTATATTTAAATAGTAAATGTAAATTTTAAATGAGATAATTTATAAGTTATTATCATATATGTTATTCGTTAATGGCAACAGGTTGCTTAATTTAATTAGTAATAGCATACTATTTTTAAATTTACATCTATAAATATAATTTGCATTTTTAGTGCTAATATTAAATAAATATAAAAGTATTATATAAAGGTGACATTGCATTGAACTGTAGGCTCATTTTTGAGTAAAAAGTTCACCTTTATCATCTGATTGATTTTTTTGCTTTACTAATAAAATTTAGTTAAAAAACATGTTCTATTTCTATCAAATTATTTATCGGACAATTAGCGTAATCAATTGACAAAGAATTACAAATAATTTGATTAATTGAATGAACGAAATGATAATGACTACTGAATTTTCTGATTTACGATGCAGAAACGATTAGAAAAAAAAACAAGTTCTTAGTTCCTGGTGAATATGCAAATGGGAATGAACATCAATTGAAATATATAATGACCGAAATATAATATGAATACAATTGTGATTTTTGAAACAAAAAAAAACCATCTTGACCCTGTCCCATCGCCCAATAGCAACTATGATTCATAATTTCCAACTGAAAAATATAAAATCAGATACAATTGTCCGGTTCTATATTTTATAAAATTCAGTTGAGTGGCACATAAATATCACCAATGCTACACAATATAGCATAGTAAGCCTTGATCACATGCCAGCGGAACAATAACATATATACTGTTCAAGTTTCTAAGGTCATGCTACATGGTAAAGATGATTTGAGTAAAATATAAATGTTTATTGGTGGTAACTGCGGTCGTTAACTCCTGCAAATATATCATCAATTTTTTTTTTACATGCTTTCACAACACACTTGTATATCCATCCTACAAACATGTTGTGTAATATATCATAAGAAACACTATATTTTGCGATAAGTTTAACAACATTTTCCATATTATTACATTATGTACTACACCTACTATAAATATATTGGAATTCACTTCGATCCTGATTAAATCCCATCGCAAAATAAACTATTACAGAGTAAATTTTGTCGTTGATGGGATTTGAACTTTCGTCTCCCATCATCAAACGAACGTATTATGTATATTTTTAAATATTCTAATTGCTTGTCTTCGAAATCTTTAAACAGCATTTGCTTGAACAGTGCGACAGATAGACACATGTACGGTTTGACGCAGATAATATATTTGTGGTAGGATATTCACTATTAAAACCTATCTTTCATCATTGATTAAGAAATGATTTTAAGAATTTTCAATCTGACTTGGATACTGCCTGTTCCAGGGCCTACCAAAGGAAATATAAATTCAAATGATTTTATCAATTCCAAATTTTATGAATTTTAATTTAAAATGTGTTTATTTGTGTAAACGATTTGGCAAACATTTCATTATTACTTGGTTTCTTTTTTTTTTTTTTTTGATTCGCTACAAAATGTTTTCGTTGCTATGAGAATATTACTTGAATTGTTGATTAAATGTTGTTTTATTAAAGAAAAATTGATATTAAAAATGTTAAAGTTCGATGTTGTTTTTTTTTTACTTATTTTTATTTTTTGAAAAGAACAATCATCAACATCGATTTGCAGACACAAAATTGAGAGCGAAAGAATGTATGGTTTGCGGCAGAAAGATTACAATTAATATTCAAATGTTGGTTAACATGTTATTTTTTAATATCAATAGTACCGCACGCACGCACGTAATCCCTGCATTTCATCATTGAATATTTTATCAATGTGTGCCATAGATCAATTACTTTTTCTTCGCCATAGTTCATACCAATGTCTTAATTATAATCAGAAATTTCTAAAATCTTTCGTATTTCACCATGTATGACTGAATTATTTCTAACATTGAGAGTATATCGTCAACAAAATCGAAAAACTTGATTGGTCTGAGATTCATATTTTAACTTTATGGAATTTCCAATTCAGGAATAATAAGTGGGTTTAAATGATCCTAGTGTGAGCGTTTAGGTACGGTTATAAGATTTGATCAAACATTCTAATTTAACAAACAATTGGAGTACGATAAGCTCCAAAATTTGTCATGATAAATATGCTCAGGCCAATTGTTGACGTTTGTGGTATATAATTAAGCATGTGACAACTACATTTTTGTCTACTTTAATAGATGATCTGTTTTTGTAATTGGACACGACTACTGCACCAAACACTTTAATTTACATATGGTGCATGAATTATCTCTAAATTATATATAGCATATCGTCAACAAAATCAATTGGTTTTATGTGATTTGACGTTGTTTTGATATATACATGGCAAAACCATGTGACATTCACATTTTATATACCTTCTTCCGGTACCACTGAAAACAATACCATTATACTCGTATATCAGTTTTATGGAGTTTAATTGTGATCGAAAAATATAGGTATTAGTGTCTTGTGTCTTGTTGGTATAATGTAAAAAACAATACTCCAAGAATATTTGGTTTTTTACGTCATTGTAGGAACTATTTTTAAATAATCGTAATCTACAGATATTATTATCGGTATTGTTCTGTGGAGACGCTGGTATTATATGGCCAAGATCCGCGTTTTCCCTCTAAATACGCTATTTCTGCGGTTGTCCCACTCGTTCTCACATTTGGTCCACTATTAAATTTCGGGACATATATTTTTCATCCTGGTTGACGGACGACATATATCCAGGTTTTAGCCCAAATTATTAATAATAATTAAATGATCCGAATTACCGGTAATATCAAGTGAATATTATTCTACTATCGCATGTATTATAATTTAATATAAAACTCATTTAATTTTATAGATTTACGGGTCTTGATGGATTACCACAGTCACCACCAGCACACGATGATTCATTTTTCTATATACGCTATCCAGTTGCTGACAAAAGTAAAAATATTAATGAATTGACTGCTTCAAGATTATCTGATGCCATATTAGATAAAAATATAACTGCATCATCATCATCGAAATGTAATGATTATATTCAACATACAGAACCATGCAAGAAGTTTCTTACAAAATCTGGAAGCGGTAAGTTTTTATAGTATTTTAATTGTATATTATATAGTTTTACTTGTATCTGTTCTTACTTAATATAGTACAATAACAGATTCCAATCACATTTGGGAATAATTTATCAAATGGGAAATATAAATTTATATTAATGTATATAGTCATTTAAGTGAAAACGGAAAGGTGTCCTTTTCTACTTGCCCATAGGCAACATTTTGTATCACCGTCATCAAACTCTTTTCTGTATGACTTTGTATAGATACCTGCTCGTATAGGTAACGTTTATGTTCCTTGTTTTTGGTGGTGCATGCCAAATAAGGTGAAAGGATCTGTATATTATATTGTATATAAAATAGTGTATGTAGAACTGAAAAATGGACCTTTGGATAATTTAGGTATAAGATACAATGATATAATAGTCATAAGCCTCCTTAATCACACAATTTAAGTAACGAAATAATTTAAATAGTAACACACGTACAATTTTTGCATTCTTCGAGTCAGGTGAGCCTTGTGATATACACGTAATATATAAAACTTTTAATGCAGCAAAAAATGCAGTTATCATACATGCATTATATTAAATATTAAATATAATTAATAATCATTTCTCTTTATTTACTTGTGCATTAAGGTTAATTATTTTATATTTTTACCTTTAAAAGCTATAAAATAAATTTGTTCTTTTTGCTATTTGTTGTACATTATGATTTACGTCATTTAAATAATAATAAAATTAACGTCACACGTCTTTTTTTTAGTGGATTGTAACTTTGATATAAAATAAACCTTCAAATTAATATCTTTTTTCTTAGTAAATTATTAGCAATCTATAAATTTTCGTATAGTTTATGTGATTATTTGAAGATATACGAGTATTATACTCGTTTCAATTAACTTTTCGTTTAAGAAAATATCGTAGACGTAACTACATCGTCTACAATCCAAGATCTAGTTATCGAAACTGACATTCTAATATATTTACAAAATTAAAGAAATAAATCGGGTGGTACGAACTTTGAGTCCAAATAAAGTGAAGATGGTACATCTTACGAGGCACTACTTACAATTACAATGAAATTGATATTGCCATAAATCTGATAAGAAGATGTAAATTGAGTCAAGCCATCAATATACCAAGGAAATGGAGCAGAGTTAACGTATAATGACTAAAATGAAAGATAGTCACAGACGCATACTTGAGATTTTCTGGCCAAATGCAATATGAAATTCAAATTTGTAGACACTGGCAGATCTGGAGGACGATGAACAGGATTGCTAAATGAAAAAAGTAGAATTTGATCGACTATACATAGAGGTGATATAGTAAAATACGCACTTAACTGGAAACCACAATACGTCCAAAAATACAGTTATTTAGGAGTCTAGTTCCACTGGTAAAATATAGAGTGAAGTGAAGCTATGGGCTATAATTCGTAAATAATGGCGATTGTTCGTTGACGCCCAATGACTCCCAGAGTGGAGATAATGTCGAGATGAGATTAAATGATGATGAATTTCTATTTACAGTGCCAATATCACAATAAATTGAGAACCTGAAGTTAACGATAATATAATTAAAATTTAAATTTATTTATTTTCAATAATTTACTAATGTCTAGAAAACTTAATGATTCTCATGCGATGCATTTTTCTTAAATTTACAGCCAATTAAAATGTAAACTAAACATTTTCTTATCAAATTAATTAACCTTAAGTTGTCATTTTTGAACACAAAAAAAAATCCTATTTTTGTTTATTATATACAGAAAAGAGAGTCAGTCACATGAAACATTTATTTATAATGTTTTTATTTTTAATAACATTTATTTTGTTTTTAATTAAAAATGGCAATGAAATGAATATTACTAATTTGTACTGTATACTTCATTGGCCGTTCATGTTTTTCTTTCTTTGGACCTTGTATCTGTAAATGTATTAAATGTTTATCATGCAATGATCCTACACCATATAGAATGATTGGTTATTTGGAAAAGAAATTTTAGACTATTTTATATGATCTGTAGATATAATACAATCAATAAAATATCGGAAATATTTTTTTCAGAGAACATACACTGCATGAACATTCGGTCTTATTTAGAATGAATACTCGCACCTAATACTATGAAAATATCAATAGGATTGACAAAGTACAGCACAATTGCACATATGCGATGGGTGTGTAATCTTTGAATTGAATTTTTCAAGATTTGGAACGCACTCCCAACACAAATTGGCAATTCAATTTTAATGTAAAATACTAACCTTTTATTAATATTAATAAGATTGATGGGTGTACGAACCATTTAAAAAGTTTGCAATGCAATTTCTCAAGTCAATATAAATATCTGGCAAAAGCAAATTCTGACAATAACATCATAAAAAAGGAAGTTTTGACAATAACGTCACATATGTAAGGTCCTAATTCAAATTTCAATAAGATAAGTCATATTGTCCTCATATCGAAAATCGTATTAACGGTTATAAATAATGTTGTTACATTCCAAACATGATATATCTTGATGGTAATATTTTTTTTTTTGCCAAAATTGAAGTAATGGTTCTGTAATTTTGTGGTTGAGATTAAGAATCGTTTTTACCTAGACATTTTACATCTTTTATACTATTGAAAACTGACAGCGGAATGCAATTAACCCGTATATCTGTAGCATAAAATTACATTAAAATATGCAGCATATTAATGGAGAGCTATCAAATGTGTTATTGCCAATATTTTTATGAATCTGTGGTTATAAAGCAAATATAAATGGAATTCATGTTAGATGCGATGCAACGATATACTGGGAAGTGAATGGTGGCATCTTGTACTTCTGTATGGTATTACCATGCCATTATTTTAATATTAGAATTATATTAAAAATGCATTTCAGTTACATTACAATGTAGTTAAAAGCTAAAAACGCAATTGTTTTTTTTTTTTTGTTCATTTTGTTGTGTGTGGTGGGTCTCTAAAAAGAATGTAAATAATCTTATAATAATGTTCTTTGTGATATGATAAGAAACATTGCATGTGGTATACGAGTATATACAATCAACTAAAAGGTTATGAAAAGTTCATCATTTTGATAACAGAGTAAATTTATATATAGGTTTTTTTAAGCGAAATGTGGTAAACAGAATTTAATGTTTTTTTTAAGACCTCCTATTAAGATTATATAAACACATAAAATTTATATATTGCAAAATTTAAACAATTTATATATTGGCAATAATATTTGCATAATAAAGTTTTGCTATTTATTATTTGAATATCTATTAATTAGTCGTTTAATTAAATAGATAAGACAAATATAATATGAATTTGTCAACAGAATTAGTTGTTCTAGTAAATTTCTTAGAAATAAATATTGTCAGTATTTATGGAGTAATTGTATTTAATTTGTAATATTAATATCATAATATACAATAATATTAATAAAGAAATTAAATTAGCACACTTATCTATCAAAATATGGTCCTTCGAGACGTATTTCAGTTATATATATATTTTATACCGATGGGAGTACGTTGTACTTTTTTTGTCATTATTAAACTGTTGGTCTGTATATACCAACAGTTTAATAATGTTCTCAAATTTCACAACCTAATTGTTTATCGGTTCGTGAAAGGTAAAAAATCACAACGTGTCATAAATTTGATGATATTGAGACATCAATTTTAAAGACACAAAGATTGTCTTTATTCATACCAGAGTTATTTTAAATGTCACGTGTTCATCTGTTTATCAAATTAATTTTTGTAAAATTACTTTAATAAATATTAGTCATTCAAATATCGCGAATAATTTAATTTAGTTATAAGTTACATACAATTGTATACGGAAACCCTTGTCCAATCTAATGATTATGTAATCAATTAAATTGTTACATTTTATTGAAATTACTATTGACCACATAATTTAAAAAAATTAGAATAACAATCTCAATATATGTGGGTGCATTTGAGTAATACCAAAATAATCAGTACGGAATTCAGTATTTTTCCATAGATAGCAATTGCTATTCAAATATTCAATTAAATAAAATATGTGCTCTTTATGGTTGGTTTAATGCATTTTAATTTACATACGAGTATATATAAAATGTACATATTTCTCATCTATATTGTGTGGCAAAACAGAAAAACTATATAATAATAAATTATTCCATTAAATTTAAAATATAATTTCCTTTCTAAGAAAAATAATTTTTTATTTAACTGGAAATTTCCACAATTTAATAATGAGTCTCATCTTATTTTGACCCTAAGTACTCGTATATATAAAAAAAAATCCATTTGTCCTATATATTAGAAATACCAGGATTATATAAATATAAAAGATGATCTTTTCTTCTTTTTATTACCACTTCCTTATGCCTTCGAAGTAAAAATTAAAATACAAATTTGGTAATAAATTTTAGAGTCAAAAAAAGAAATTGGCAAAAACCAAATTAAAGGGTCTAACTATAATAATTTCAGTATTTATCCTGGTGCTTTCGAACCGGTTTTATGTATAAAAGTATACATCAAATTATTCTAATAAAATTCTAGATCGATAAATAAAAATCAAACAATTCATAATTTATGTATATATAAGGGTGATTTCAATTTACAACCTATAATAAATATCTGTCGCCAGTAACATTCTAAGTTAACCCAAATTCATTCTTCCATGCATTATTTTATGTCAGGACATTCGAAGTGTTACCAACTTTTGTTACTGTAGCTGTCAAACAGCTAATATAATAGTGTCAAATTTGACACGTCTTATTTATAACATTGTTAACAACTGTAACGTCGTAATTGAAAATAAATATTCATAATAGTATTCAAACTTACTCGTAATAGCATGATTGTCTTTTATTTGACGTAGGAAAATCGCAATTTACTATTGTTCGTAAGGTTTATCTACAACATTTACGTGATAATAAACTGTTTATGTACGTTTAAAATCGCATAACGTTATAAAGGTTGTCATAAAAAATTAGCTACATTATCAGAAATGGTTCGAAAGATAAGGGCATGGATAATTTGAAAGAAATCTAATTGCAGCAGCAAAATTGACTAAATAGTTGAACTTAAGTTGAAGCCTTACATAAGTTACAAAAATTGAAAGGTTTAACACAGATACAAAGGACAACTAGATTTTGACAATCAAAGGCAATGAAAAAAAGCATATATACACGTAACGAACTCGAAAAGTTCTCTTTAAGGTCTATTTTGGAAGCTCATATTCCATTGTGTTCGGATACATTCAACGGAAGACTTGATGACATCATCCACATCATGAAATTTAATGATTTCTCAACATTTTCTAAATATATTAATATTTTGTCTTAATTATACGACTAACGGTTGTTAAAATACGACAACGCTGCCATTTTTTAGCTGTTTATTAGCATGAAATTGTCAACACTTAGAGTGACGGACCACTTTTTACAAACTGTGTCGATGTTTTCAGAAATAACAGGCAGTTCGTGTAATCACGTAACGCGTAACCATGCTTGAATTTTGTATAAAAACTGTAAAATTGTCGTGTGTTTTTTAATCTTAAAAACCAAGAGAAAATAACAAGAGAAACGTATAATTGGTTGCCAATTATTGGTGGCCCTGGAAATTGTTTAAGGGATCACAACATAATATATAAGTATTCATTAAATAGAATTGCAAAATAGTTGATATCTCGTACCTAGAATTTTCGCATAAATTAGTGAATTTTATTATCATACTTGAAGGAATACTCCAATTTTCCTCATCTTCGAACTTAGGCTCAGAAATCAGATTAAAGTGACACATGCATAATTTCATGGCGATATGTCAATGCAATC
>JANSTX010056888.1:0-18343 GCA_027564355.1 Penthetria funebris
CGTCTAAACTAGTGGATATGATCCGCTCGGTCAATTTACGCACTTGATTGGGATTCTGCTGATGACAAGACGGCGTTTAATCATGCATCCTTTTTGACATATGTCTTTTCAACGATTAGGACATCTCATTAATGTGATTGATTTATACACCACCAGTTTAGTGTCAGATAATATATCATTTGCCTGTATATGATTCAATCTATTGCCACCCTCTAAATGTGATGTGATCATTCCTACTGCACAATATGCTATAATAAAATTAGCAACTTAATATGTTTAGTTAAATTAATAAATTGCAAAAATAAAATTTAAATTGCATAATAAAATAAAATTGCACTGTAATCAAATGTAATATTTATTATCAAATGATACCGACTATTTACTAACCATACTCAGTAGCATACCACAAGTACGTGTTAAAATAATATCCCTGTGCATCATTCCATAATAGCTTAGTAAAATTGTAAAAGTTTAAATAGCAATAAAAGGAAGAAAAAGTTTTCAAAATTGCAGTAAAATTGCTTATATTTCACAAAACGATGTATGAGGGAAAAAAAATATGTGAAAAAATAGAGAGATAATTCTCGATTTTAAAAATGCATTCAATGCACATAAACATTGTTGCATAAAAGTTTTAATGATTTTGGATTATAAATTAAGATATTTAATTTCGGAATAAATTTTTGTAAACATTCATTCGTATAAAGTTATTGAAATTAAAATGAGAATTACGAAAATTGATTTGTGAACAAATGATAGCATATACCTGAAGCTACAACTGAACAGCTACCTTGCCCAAATGTATTTGGATGATTATAACTGTATAGTAAACAACTGCATAGTTGGCGATACTTACAGATGGTGAATAGAATAGTCGACTAATGTGCAGATACTACTTAACCCATATTTACCTCTTTTGAACTTTTGTACAGAAACCGGCAGTAAGTTGAGCCTAACTGGAGTTACCGATTTTGGAGATAGATTCATTGTTTAAGTTCATTTTCACTCTGATAAGTCAGAGTAACCCTGTTGTAGCAAATATTTTCAGATTTTTTACATTTAGTTTAGCGTAAACGTAGTTTGGCTATATTTTTACGATAAGGTTCATCTAGCAGTTGATTCCTTGGATTAAATAGTACATTACAATGTACGGTTTTAAGGGTGTCGCGTGTAAAAATTAAAATAGAAAATTTAAATTACCAAAATTCGTGTCACCTTTCTAAAATCCATTTATAATTTATTTTCATTTTTTTATGCAAATAATGTTATGTTTAATTAAATAATTTCCGTATGGTTTTCCTTCCATTTGTTGTTGAAATGGTAAATATTTGATAAATTTTAATGAGAAATGGTGAAAATAGTTACCAGCATTATTCAGTTAATTAATGTATGGATTAAATGATAATTTATTCGAATTAATATTTATAGTTTCGTGAAAATAAATTACATTAGAATATGAACTTGTATGTTAAGTGTTGATTGGCATAAACCATATTTAGATACAGAAGTACACCGCCTTCAAATTTTGTTGGTTTCCAGAAACGACACGAACAACCTAAATCATTTAATCATTAGGAAAATTAGAAATCTAAATTTTGGCTGAATATCGTAATAAGTAGTAATAGAATTTTGAAAATGATCATGTCATCGGTTTAGTTTCAAATCGTAAATTATTAGATCAAAACATCTTTATATTTGGTATCCGAAATGGAAATCTCCATTTGATCGTATGGAAAATGTAATTTAATTATAGATTGCATACACACAACTTTAGTAATTGATTAGAGATACTCCCTGTCCGACTCTAATTGGACAAAAGTGGTTTTCTGAGCGGATTTCTAATAATAATTTTAGGTTAAGTTATTCAATTGAAATTCTCATTGTCATTTACTCTCGCATTTTCTGCCTCATCCTTATTTTCACCATCATTTGTACCAACATTTTCATCTATATTTCCGCCTTCATTACAATTGTGTATTTTCAGTCTATATTTTCTCTCGCCACCTGTTTTGCCCTCATTAACATTCTGTATTTTCAGCCTGTATTTTGTCGCCCATTTCACGCTCTGATTTCACTGTCATTATCACCCTCATTTTACCTTCATGCATCCAATAACATACACAATTTAAATAGAATTTCAAAAAGTGATTTCACTGATAGTAAATTATTCACTGTCTACGATAGTGCTAATACAATCCTGTTTTAATTAATAAACAGTTTTTACAGTTTTTTTTTTTTTGCATTAAAATAACTTTTTTTGCCGTAATATGAATTCGTTTAGAAAAACACGTCTATAAATACGTTATATTTATGGTCTATCACTTCCATATGCCCCAGTGTTCACATAAGTAGAACAGAAGATATATTTATTTAAACTATTATCTATTGTTAGACGAATAAATCTATTTAAAATAACTTTTTGATAGCAAGAGACGATTATATGTAAAAAGATCAAACCGCAAACAAAAACCTTGTTTAAAACATTATAATTTACATAATCGTATGAAAGTGTAGATTTGGTATTAACTTCACATCATCTCCCATAGAACTTACATTCAAAGTTATGCTGTAATTTTGAAAATTCCCTTTATATTTGTGTACCTTTAATGGCTATATAAATGGAACCCAAATCCATGTGAAACTATATTCTTCGTATATATGTCGATGTCGACAATATGATTTTAGGTAACTATATGTATAAGTTATACATACAACACCCCTTAAGTGTACTCTATTTAGTGATGTTATATTATTATATAGCAGTTACATATTACTTTGTGTCTTAATATTATTCACCTCAAATATTTAAATAGGTGTTTGATTAAGTTATTTTGTATATTATTAATTGCAATATATGTATTTTAACCTTTTCATCTTTTTCATATTGAATTAATTTTCGACATTTACTTAGGTAATAATTTAAATGAATTTAACATACTGCCATTGTAACCATTGTGAACTATTACTAATAAATAGTGAAACGGCGAAATGGAGGCGAATGAAAATAAATTGGCTGCCGATTTGATGATAACGCAAATGACTTCATCTTAAATTTTAGACAAAATAAGTAGTTTTTATTTTTCAAAATATTAGGACTACTTTCTATTTCCAAAGTTTTCAAGGATCACTTTTAAACTTTTTCACAATATGTTTGTGTTTACACAATATTTCGAATATGCGTTTGAATTAAATTCCTTAGCACAAATAACATCTTTTCAGAAATGAAAGTTTCGTCAATAGGTGCGGTGCAGTGGTTCCTGACCAAATACAATATTAAGCGCGAATTTGTGGAGAATTCGACAGAATAAATTAGAATTAAATCCGGCATATAAACTAAGGTAACAATTGTAACAATTTGTAATATACAAAATACATAATTGAAAATAATTTCGTAAGTAATAGAAGACATAGTGGTCTACGAACAATATGGCGACGAACCGTTATAACACAATCCAGTGCTTGATTCTGTCTGTGCTGATGATCTTGTTGCTATTATTATTGAGTATGATAAATTAATATTTCGTCAAGGGGTTGTAAAAGTGTTAATGAATATATATTTTTGTTGATAAATAAAACAATTATTCGGAAATGTGTCGAAAATCTGTTCACAACCCATATATTCGGTTGCTTCATTTGTATTATGTACTTTTGAAATTGAAAGGTTTTAAAAATGTTGAACATTTTTTTTAATGGAGAATTATCAAAAAAGAATAATTAAATTTTTATTTTAATTAATTGAAACTTTACCAATTTTCATATTGTAATTACTAAAAAATAAACGAACCAAAACTAAATAAATGTTTAGATGTGAACCTTGGCAAATAAAAATGGTTCATAAATTTTTCAGTGGTTATATACTCGTGTTATATTTGTTTCAACCACATTATTATGTGGTCTATTATTATTCAGAGGAAAAAAAAAATCGGGTAGAAAAATGGAAAGAAAAATTAAAGGAAGCATAAAAAAACAAAAAAAAAAACTTAATTTCCTTTTTATAATTTTCTGTTTCATTTCCATAAATTAACAGAAAAGATGTCCGAATCATAAATTTTCATATTTTGACATCTTTTTTTTTTTTTTTGCCCCAATGGAAAGTTATCTAAAGTTAGTAATTTTTCCCAGATTAGAGAAAAACATGAAAAACGTTAATTTGATGTGATCAAAATTTGTTGGAAAATAATTGCAGTCCATATGCTGTTTGCTGCCCTCCAAACATACCGAATGTCTTTTCCTTCAGCCTTCATCCTTTTGCTTTTACACTTTTTTCTTTAGTATACTCTGTTTGTTCTAATTTTCTTTTTGTTTTTACTCGATTTTCTTTTACTTGTTTTTATTAAATTCTATCTTAAGTTATTATGAGTTAGAAATTTTATCAGGAAAAACTTCCTTTTCTCTCCTTTTTGCTATATTGTATTGAATATGGTTCATTTTATTGAAAAAGTTTCACTTCTAAATGTTTTCCATAAGCTGATTATATAATGTACATATTTATTATACATTCGAAGGATATATAAATTGTATATTGGAGGCAAAGGATATTGACTTTGTGATCGATTAAGTAAAGCTGGAATTAATTGCGGATTTTATTAAATTGGAAACTTTTCAAAGTGATCCATTTTGTAAGGAAACAATATGATTTTGAAAAATTCTAATACCTTCAAATGGTCTGATTTGATATCCTGAAAACTTAAATTAATAATTCAATCCATCTTTACCTTCAAGTTATGTCATCGATAAGTTTAGACCCAATATGTGGCATTATATGACAATTGATAGGGGCCAGAAAAACGAGATCTATAGACTTTGTCGTTTTGCTGAAATATATATCAAAAATAAACCATATAGTTTAAAAATTATGCTGGACTCATCTGGATTACTAAGATGTGAAATCGGATAATTCAATTAATGGTTGTTCTGGATTATTCTGGATAAATTCATATTTGAAATAGCAATTGAACACCTTGATGATGAGGATATGGATGGACGACTATTTAGGATATAACTTCAATTACAGAAATCTATAGGTATTTCTTAGCATGTATTTTAAACTTCACATGGCACGGATGGAACAGAAACACAATGACGATCATTAATATGTGTACACGGACAAGCGAAAAACACGATGAACTGTTAGAGTCATACTTAAAACATTGAACAACACTAAACAGCACATGACGTTACTGCTGATCTACATTTCACACCAATATGGTACTCATAAATTACGTTTCTTTTTGTTAAATAAAAATTCAGTTTAGTCTTTCTTTAAACTTATAAATAAAGCCATTATTCCCATATAAGTTTCTTATTTTATCAACCTCCGTAAATTTTAGTAGTTGAAAATAAAAAGAAAAAAAAAATCATTGTCTAGAAATTTGATATATTCTTTAATTTCCATAAATTATAAGATTACAGTGGTTAATGACCGTCTGTCTCAGATTATGTTCAATGCAGAAAAATGAAATAATTTTTAATTATGTAAAATTCATTATTATTATGATAATATATAATTATGTTATTCATTAAAAGTGGATGTCTTAATTCTTAAAATTTAATGATATGCAAATATAAATAGGTTTAGATAAAAAATGATAATAAATGTTATACGAACATTGCACGTCAAAAGTTAAACAGTGATAAAAGAAAATAGTGGAAAATAATGGAATAAAATGGCATGCCACTTACATAATTTTTAGTCACACATATAATCATCGTGTACATCTGTGCTGCCCCTTCAGGGCGCGTAGTGTGACATTACGATTGCCGTTTTCAATATATGCTGCCAAATTAGTTATAAATAATTCGGTTAAATGGTATGTGAAGCTAATACTACCTATAGTTTGTGGCTAATATGTATTAAATCAATAAATAAGACATTGTACCCATAGTTTGGCAATGATCACTCGCTATGCAATTGACAATAAATAGAAATAAACTGCCATCGTGCTTCCGGCATTACAGACAAGTCGTAAGTAGTCAATGATTTGTGATGTTAAAAATAAATTCAGGATATAAGAAATGTGATTGGTTATATATGAAACTCGCAACGGACCAACTTTATTCAAGAAAATCTATTTCGACCTTTTCTTCACGCTGGAACATATCCTGAATTATATCGGAAAGTCCGTCAAACATTCAGAGTATCGTGAAATCGTTTAAGTTAGGCCTTCTACATAAGAAAAAATTTAGGTGCTCAAAATTGTGTAATATCTGAAATCCAGAAGAATTTTGCCAAATATTACAATGCCACGATAATCTACTTAAATGATAAGTCTCATCATCATCATAATCTCGACCGCGAATAACCGCCATTGTAAAGCATATTTGACAATTACACAATTTAGAGGCCATCATTTTTTTTTCCAAAAAAGTTAGTGACCATGGCCAGTATTTCTATGGTTTTAGTACTCTTATTCATTTAATTTCTTGAATTCTATGTTAAATTGTAGTCATTTCCTATTTTTGTATATTGCCTATGGGATCCTCCAACGAATTTAATTTTTTTCACTTCGTTCAGATTCAAGGTAGAAAATGGTTTTCGATCAAAAAGATCTGCCACTCATGACCGAATATATTAGGTTGTTGCAATTGAAGAATTTGGAATACGGTGAATACTAATTTATGATTATTATAGCAGACTAGATATATTCTGCATTTTCGCATAAAGAAATATGCAATAATTTGTTCAGAAACAATGTGCACATTATTCAGAGACATAATATGCATTGGATACTAATTTATATTTCTTCCACTTAATATTATGTTGCTGACAGTTCTGGGTTAAACCCATAAATCATGTTCAATGGGTTGGTTTTCTTAAAGAAATGATATGGGAAAGGCAAGCAGGCATGCAGGCAGACATAAAGCTATATAGGGAATATTAAACAGACTGCTTTATAAACGAATGAACTATACATAACACATATATGAAATGTCTATGTTTTGGCTGTTGAACCTTAAATAAAATATTAGATGCGAAGAATTTGCTTAAACAGGGGTTTATTTAGCATTCATTTTCAATTCAATGATTTTAATTTAAAAGTTTTTAGACAAGCTCCGCCATATACGAGTAATTCTATAGACGTTTTATATTTTATAAATTATCTAATTTACAATTTACATAATATGTGAATTTGCTCTAGTAAACTTATGGTTCTATGAGTAACTAATGACCATAGTCATAGTTTAAAATAATTAAAAGTTTAACCGAAATACTATGAATGAATTTGTTTGATTATTTTTGGGGGTTGTTATTGTATAATTAACTGGGATTAGTTTCTAAGCAAATTATATTCAATATTTGTTGTTTTTGATTTCCAGACGTCTATTTTGAAGTCAACGTTATAAGTTACATTAGCGTGACGTTGGGCAACTATTTGCTTATGCTACATTATACGTAACATGTAATGAGATCGATTGAAGTAGTAGTGATGTAGACTGAGACTGAATCTGCCAAAAGTTGTCTGTACATCATTTACTGGTATCAAAATGAAGTGGATATTGTGAGATATTATAGGTAATGTGTTGATTGTGAACGACCACCTGTAGACAACTTGTATGGTTACCAATTTCTAACTTTTAAAACAATGTTGCAATTCAATGTACAATGTAAAAATTTTTGTTCATATAAGTGAGACCAGTAGAACATTTTCGAGATATCGATTATAAACGAGTATATTTAATAGAATAGCGATAAAATTAATAATCTTGATCGTCGCTCTTTATAGTGGCTCGCAGTGCACTATCTTGCAACATAAGAAGATGAGTCATGGATTTGATGTATATTGAGTTGTAAAGATCTTCTTAAAAATACATATTGTCAATAATTTCACTCCTACAGATTTTTGATTGGGTTTTAATAAAGGCGAACAATTTTATGGGATGGATTTTTGAAGTTTATGA
This sequence comes from Penthetria funebris, assembly GCA_027564355.1. Taxonomy (NCBI): domain Eukaryota; kingdom Metazoa; phylum Arthropoda; class Insecta; order Diptera; family Pleciidae; genus Penthetria; species Penthetria funebris. The sequence goes on from JANSTX010056888.1 coordinate 7,900, forward strand.
TATTGCCGAGAATCTTAAATATCAATTTATGGTAAATAGATTAGTCTGGAATGGTAGTTCATGTTTTTTTATTTGGTCACGTGATATTGCAAAACACTCATTTGACTGGAATATTCAGGATTATAAAATACTAGTCCGAAAACAACTTGACGAAATAACGTGATTAATGAGGCCAGTATCAGTGGACGGGTAATAAAATACAAGTGCAAAAACAACTTGACGAAAAATCGAGATTAAAGAGGCCAGTATTAGTGGAAGGAAATGGTTTGAAGTGTAGGTACTGTTCGAGGTCGTGATTGATGATAATTGTGCTTTGAACATTATATGTATCGTATCAGTCTATTGATTCGAAATCAATTAATATTAACTATGCGATTAATCAAATAATTTTGTCATCAATTCTGCAAATCATTTATTGTGTGTACATATAGGAAAGTACATCATTTAGGTAAATCAGAAAATCTATACATAGAACTAGGAAGATACAGGGAAGGAAAACTCAAGAAAATTTTGTATATAATAATTACAAATGGAAAGTTGGTGGTATATTTATACACATTTCCCAGTCAAAAGAAAGCATGAGTAATGATCGATTAAGAAAGAAATTCATTTAAAAAAAAAAAAACAAAAATTAAGAAGAATATTTGGACAATGATGAATGAGATCATTAGCCCTTTTATTTTCTTATGAATGTTATTAAGCTTCATGTGCCTCATTTGATTGAAAATTATTACATTAATCTATCAAAACAGAGAGTATTCCTCATCGTTTTTCATCATATCCAATGCTTTTAAATAAGACTCAAGAAAAATTAATTATGTTATTACATTACCTCTATATATATATTATATATATATATATGTCAGAGTGTTATATACTACTGTTCATCATCATTTTAACCATCACGCATCAGGGTACGGCATGCTGATGTTAATTTGCTCGTCTTTTAAGGTCTGCATATGGGCACAAAATATTGACTCAGATTTTATGACGTTTCGTCAGGACGCAATATTTATTGATGTAGTTACTGTCGTTACTGCTAATGAAAAAAATACTTAATTTGAAAGATATAATAGAAAGTGAACCTAGGTTAACTATCTGTCATTGTCATTAAATTTGAAAGACTCTATATTAATTTACTTGCTCGCTAACCTTTAGGATTCCATTTTTTTTGCATTTAATACGTATACCATTAGTTATCAAATAAGTTGCTTATAGCATAGAATTTTAATGACGAGGTTTTATGAATCTAACATCAGGATATTTTAGACTATCAACGTTATTGTACCTGTTTTCAGTTTTCATAATACTAGCATCTAATCAATATTATTTCATCATTTCCGTTGCATCAGATAGACTACAATTCGTTAGTATTTGATGATAATGTGTAATACGCCCCAGTACTAATATACTATAACATTCAAAATACAGATGGATACACATAAATTTCATATTTTTTCCAATAAATGTGTTATATGATAGAATAAAATTATAAATTTACATTTAATACCACTTTTTATAGTTACCATTTATCAGAAACATAAATCAATACTGTCACTTTCCCTATGTTATATGCTTGAATTCTTGGTTGTTAACAACTTATAATTTACAGACCCTTATACTGGGTAGACAGACATACTCGTATACATGCCATCTACCATTGATATTATGTTATGTTTAATAATAGTGTAACGTCTATATATAGACATAACTACAAGTATAGTATCGATAAAATTTCTGACTTTATTAGAAACATAAATTGGTAAATTGAACACGGAATTCCATTGAAAGATTTTAAGATTAACTTTCTGTTAAATATTAATTTCAATTAGAAATTCAATTGATTGACATATTCAATTGATTTTCTATTTGTTGAGGAATTTCTTATTGATTTTGATTTAATTTAAATATGCCATTCGATTTGCTGGGTATTATTGTCAAATATTGTATGAGGAATTTATTAATTTATTGGCTTATATAGAAATCTGATAGTACTTTAGAATATCCCTAATAAAGTATATTCTGGATATAAATCCAAATAGATTAGAAAACTTTGATTTGATCCTAAAATAGATCAATTTATATAAATGGTTCTCATCAGTACAGTAATTAATTTTAGAAATTTGCAATATTTCTAACTGAACGCATATTATCGAATTAATGTGCTGAGAACAATTTTAAAATTGTTTCTACAAAACAATATGCTTAACTTGATTGTTAACAATAGAATTCTTAACCAACATTTTCATTATTGAATTAAAATTTACCAATTATTATGTAAATAGGACCTAACCCATAAAACACTTGTAATAATATTATAAATTCTAATTGTCAGTCCTGTACAAAATAATAAACATATATGTATACTGATTGGTATTCAACTAAATTTTATTTGACGGTCTAATAATAAGTAGAATATGTTTTCATTGGAGAATTCCACTCAATTCCCGTAATTGTAATCTATTAAGAAACTAATATCAATTCCATCAACATAGGTAAGATGCTGGTATTTAACTTGACCAGTCTACATATTTTCAATTAGGTTTAAAACATAAAAAAAAAAACAGCTTCGGGAAGAACAGAAATATCGATTATGATCTTAGATTACGAATACGATTACGATTTAGAAACATGGCATATAAACAAAAAAAAATTAACAGTTGGAATATTAATGGAGAATGAACTTCATGTATAAGCCGTAACGCAATTATTTTCTAGAATCTCTCGCCACTCTTCCTACTTTGTCTAAGAACAATGATCTCTTTGGTATTTGAAACGCTTGAAGATGTTAACTTTTGAAATATGTTGACCTAATTGATTAATGTTCCAGATCCGAAACAAATACTGGTTCGTCGATGTTATGCTAATTGCCTTGTTTGCCTTAAATTTGATGATACACAAATAGACGTCGTGGATACCATCCAATATTTGGGAAATTATTTGACAAGCGACGGTGATACTGTACTAGTGAAATACTAGTGAAAATTGTCAGATCTTACATTCATTATTACTTATTGTGTATATTCACAAATAAATATTGTTAGGCTATATCATCCCCTATTTTTTTCGTATATCTTTTAATTTAAATGTGTAGAAAATAAATAATGTACTCTTGTACTAGAGGAAGAGAGATTTATTTTTCAAAATTAATTTAATCATTTTGGACATGTTGTGTGGACATTTTATTTAATTCAAATAAATAGTGAAAATGTTAATGGCATTAAGAGAAACCACTTATTTATCAGGACAGTAATGCGGGCTTTTACTTTCGTTTAATAAATATAAATGGTACTTACATTTATTTTCTTGTAATTTAAATGGAAATATTATTATGCAATGTTAATGGATTTTTATATTCCATTCTTAATTTTATTTTTAAAAATTTGCATGTACTCATGAAACCATTTATATTAAAGTGGTTGTTTACAAGTGGGTAATGTTTATAATGATAGTGATTCACAAATGATTACATACTTTGTATTATATGTAAAACACTGCAGGGATGCTATGCACATATAACATATCACTTTGTTAAACCACCTTCACTGTATTTCACTTTACTCTACATCTTACCACTGATGCTAGCCTCATAATTAACAGTTTTACAGGACGAGAATTAAAGTTTGAGGAACTTCTGTAGCAATATTAATATAATTTGATCATACATTCTTATCGTAGTAAAAAGAGTTGTTAGAAGATTTGGTGTCTTACTTCGTTGGAAACACATATTTCAGCAATTGAATTATATGAAAAATATATTTAAGGCCACTCAAGGTGTTCGAATCAGATACACGGGCCGGTGTACCAGCTACCACTCTTAATTTCGATAATTGAATTCAAAGTAGTGCGTTTTGATATATAAATGACTGTCGAGCTATCCCTTTAAGTTTATTCGATAGATACTTCTATTTTATTCCATTGATTTCATCGGGATTGTTCTGATGAGATCGTGAATATTCTGTCAAATATTCTGGTATTAAAGTCCTTTGGAATATTTAAAAATGCCATTCTATATAATTTGCCAGCTGCTGGAATTTCATATCCAGAAATTTCATAAATAAACATTTATGCGATTTGTATTTATATGGCATTTCATATGAGTAACTCGCTAAAAACAACAAATGTTCCATGTATGGAACAACATACATGAATTATGTGATTTGTACCTCTAATTCTGCTTGTCACGTATATGTTTTTGATAAATATTCCCTAAGGTGTTTAAGGCTTTATGTATTATATACGTACGCCATATAATTTATGTTATAAATAATTTAGTTTAAAAGCTTGTTTTGTTGTTCTCGCTTTTACTTTTCATAGCTCATTCATATAAATATTCTTTCAATTATAAGAGTTATGTGAATATTCCTGTTTTTTTTTTTTTCCAAAGGTATATCACGCACATATCACACACATACCTCATATAAAATATGTGAAATTAAAATGAAGGAAATTAATTTGAAAATTAAATTTATAAAAACTAATTTTCATAATAAATGAAATCCAGACTAGCTCAAAAAGTTAGAGAACTTGAAAGAAAACAACTCGCATAGCTGTTACATAGAAATATGGTAAACTTTGAATATTTCGAATTGTTAATTGTGAGAGTGGAATTACTGATTTGTGCATTATCACCAAAATAAATTATGAAACGAGTTTCACCTTAGGAACGTATGTATATCGTTTGACATTTCTAAAAGATCCTCCACTAACATTAAGATATTTTTTTATGCGTTCCATAATTCAAATCACCCTAATATAATTTGTATTTGAATGACTTAAAGCGACATTTACCCACAAAACATTAAAAATATTGCAAATTTTATTTGTTACTATAAATGCCTTCAGTGCGCCAATTTAAAAATCGAGATTTATTCCGAACTGGATAAATTTTGTTATAGAACCTTCTATTTTCCTTATGAATGTGCATTATAGTGAAAGTTATTGAGAACTGAAAATAGTGTCACTATTCTATGGACTGTCTGACTTCAGTTGATGTAGTAAAACCGAGTAAATGGTCTAACGACAATACATTCAGATATTGGACGTTAGAGTCGCAAAGTCCAATTCAATTAAAATTGTTCATTGAATTTTTCGCCAAAATATATGTTAAATATGGCGCGAAATTTCAAATGGATATTATGCCAATAAACCAAAAAATATATACTTTTGTATGTGTATATAAAATATGATAAATATATTTATTTTATAGAAAATATTATTGGAATTTATTATAAAGGATATTAAACTTTAATTTATAGCTTATACTGTTTGTTGATATGAAAAATTTTTCAAAATTTTATTTACACATAAAAAAAAAACGAAAAAAAATACAGAAAATAGAAAATAAAAATTCTTTTTGTATTTATAATCCTTGTATGTCCTCCTTATCAAAAGTACCAGTGTGGAAGAGTAAATGGTTTAAGAAAATGATATATGAGACATGAAGATATAAAAAAAGGATTTGTTGCTTGTTTGTGTACGATTGTAAACAAAGTGAAAGCATGCGGCGTAGTTTTCTTTTCATTTTTTTAAGGATATTTATAAAACGTCTTTTGAAACACAAATATATTGATATGGATTTTTCATTAAATTTCCGTCAATTTTCTCATATTTTCCAATTAATTATTATAATTGTCTAATTAGAATATATGGATGGATATCATTTTTATCGTGTCATATAGCAAAATTTAAAAAAAAAGGATTTTATTAAATTAATTACTTCTTATGAAATGTGATCATAAAATATGTAGAGAATTTTTCTCATTCAAAATTTATTCCTTTTTATTTCGATATTGAGTTTTCATTTTTTGTTTTCCTACTAAAACTAATGAAGCCATTTGATATTGTCCATTATATGTAAGGTTGAGTTGTTTTGAATGTAAAACTAATAATATTTTATAAATTTTTAAATAAATTAAATAAAGTTTTTAAAGTTCTACTCTGACTGGTTTTAAAAGCTAATGTGTAATAAAGTAAAGGATAATCGTAAAAAGCTTATAAGGAAAATGTCAACAGGGGTAAAATTGTGCTCGATTTATATTAAATTATTAATTGAATTTCAATATTAAACCAAAAATTTAAACATTAAGTGCATACTATAAAATTAAATTTATCAAATTTTTTATTAAGCTTTTTAAAAAGTTTTTAACTTTTTCTAATAATAATATTACATGGAAAAGCTGAACTAAAAGTTTTAACCTAAAAGTTGCTCATTAAAATATTTTTACTGTAATGAAAATGGATTTTCAGTATTTCAGCTCCTTTTCATTGTACTGGAAAATTATAAGCAAATTTTTTTTTTTTTTAATATTATAATGCTAAGCCACAAGTGAAGTGATTAACAATACTTTAACGAACAGTAATTACCATACTGATGAGAACTATGTAATTGCAAATTAAATGTAATATGCTTAATAATAGATAATTTTTAAATTCAATTGGGCTATCACACAAGTTATATACAAACAATAAAACATGAACTGATATGTTTTCAAATAATTGTAAATTGGATGAATTAAATACAATCTCGTTAACAATTTTCAGCATTGAATCCAACATGACACCCTATTTTGTTCGATTTAAATTCTCGACCCTGAAGAAAAAGATGTTTGGAATCTAACAATATTATTCTTGAACATCCATATGATTACCAACCTAGAAGATCAACTGGAGATATTATGACTTATTTTTCTGAATACTAGAATCAAAACTTGTATGGTATTTGTGAAGACCCGCATGTTTCATATATTCGATACATCCTTTGTCTTTTAACAGGACTGTCATCGCTATAGTTTTATATTTTTTTTCTGTTTTCAGAAATTGAATTTCACACCTTCTAACTTCTGAACTGCATTCCTTTGATATAATCTTTGTTCTACTTTCACATGAACGATCTAATGATTAAATGCCTTGATTCTTGGTGGAAGATAATTGGACCTATAGAATCTAACTGTTTATCAAATGAAATTACAGTCATTATTACGTTAAATTTATTTTACAATAATGTAATAATGATATGCTCCGTGATATTTTCAAAAGTATCAATAATCATAAATTCTTTGGCTGTAGTCAATTGTAGAGGTATATATGCAAATTTCGATACAATAGGAATTCTAGTGTACATAAATTTTGTATGTATATAGTTAGTTCTCGTGCTGGTATAATACAAGAAAAAAATTTATGGAATCAAATGAGGGAAAAAGAGAAAAATTTTTAAGAAAAAAAATGGTTAAACCAGAATAGCATAAAGAACATGGGGGTGTACATCGAGTACCATATATACCAGTATATTTACCATAGGTGAACTAACATTGAATTTAAATGGAAAATGTATAGTTCTGGTATTATGTCAACGTTCGACATCATTGATTTCATCTCAATGTTAGCATTAAAATTGTATGTGTGGTATTTATTATGCGTGAAGAAAAGGTGAAATGTAAATGTTTATTTCCATAGAAAATCACTTTTGGCACGTATTGCAACATTCTGTAGACGTGATATATGAAATGTGAAAAATATCTTTGCTTTAATTTAACAAGTATAGGGAAAATATTGAGGAAGAAAAACAGGGAAAATGAATGCAATTGTACATTTTGAATAATTTTTTTCCCTATACACCCTAATTCAACTTTTCTGATATTTTTTCCATTCTCCGTCGAGTTAGTACATTACGAGGATCCATGCAAAAAAAAAAAATAATTATTTTTAAAATTTCAGGCAAACAGGAATGGTAGTAGATATTTCAAAATTTCAATTCATCACTTATTTTGCTTCAGGATATAGAAAATGCATTTTTTACCTAAAGCAAAATAAGTGTTTTATTTCGCACATAAATTTTATCCTGATACCTTATGGCATACATTTTACCATGAGACCACATAAGCATTACTGTGGGAACTGATGCTGTCGTGAATAATTAGAGCCATTACCATGTTTATCGTATTCACCATCATCAGACTGCCACACTTCATTAATAATAGAATCCAGTGCATATTCAACATTTAAGTAATAAGTGCAATAAAGCAATAATTTAAATTCAGTATCAGGCAAACAGGATTGTTAGAAAGTATTTTAAAATTCAGATAATAAGGAGCCTCAAAATGTTCATATCACGGTTTTGCCGGTGTTAGAAAACTAGTCCAACAGTATTAACATATGAAATTGTTAAGAGAGTGATGAAATTTTCAATCGTTTTTAGGTAGAACTTATTCATCATCTGTCTTCTGTTTTTTTTGCTAATTTTGGACTTAATTTCCCTATATTTTATACATCCTTGACAATTTTTGCTATGTAATATTCTGTTCAGTTGACGCATAAAAGGCAGAATGTTATTTTTAGACACATGCTTCGGTTGACTGATGTAACCGTTGTGGAATTCAAAAAGCAAGGACAAAGTTCATAGTTTCTGTATTTCATCAAGTCAATTCTTAGCATTAATTCAATTTTAATAAACTTTATTTTATTTTATGTACTCTTTTTTTTTTTGCTAAACTTTCAGCACACAAAAAAGAAAAAAAAATGACAAAAAATAATCTAAAATTATGGTTAGAAAATTAAGAAAGCTAATCTTCTTTCAGAGTTTTTCATTATTTTTCATTACATTGCTAAAAGAACGAAGTTCTTGTGTTGAAAATTGTTCAATGAAATTATAAAATTCATTAATAATGATTTTAAAAGTTAAGAAAAGTTCCATCCAAAGTGACTAAATAATGTATTAGTACAATTTATTTTAAACGCAGAATGAGTTTTTTTTTACCTTTGCCACTTGAAGAGGGCATCTGCCATTTTCAAACAAAAAATTGGAGTTTGAGAAAAACTTGAAGATTACATGAGAATGCATTCTTATATTTAAAGCATTCATTATACCTATTTTATATTCAATATAGAAAATGATATCCATTTTAGGTATACAGTCCTTTAAGTTTATGTCAAGCAATAGCTAACAATGTGTACATTGACAGGATTAAATTTAGCGTAATTCCATTGTCATTAATATCTGAATGTAATAAAGTATTTTGTTTGAAATTATGAAAAAGTTTTAAATTAAATGATTTTTATCAGACACAAAAACTTTAGTATGAATAGGCCAAACAAAAATTAAAACTATATCTAAAAAATTGAAACATTATTTTAAACGGCAATGATTTCTGTTATCCAGAGAATTCCAGTATAAAGGTATATCTTGGCGATATCATCAACCGAACATTTTAGTATAGATGTCGATCAATTCAATTTACCGCGTAACATCGTATCTTACAACTAGCACATCACCAATTCAACGAATGCACTGTGAATTATGATTAAAACCGCGTATCATATTCATCAATTTGAGCGCTTTTTCATAGCTTTTAAGAATATCGAATGCTTGTATACCCAACTATACAATCTATTCGTTTCGAATGCATACGTTTCCAAAACTGAACATTAATGTCATTAACCCCATTTCATCACCACCCAAAAATATTTAAAATTACAAACAATGACTTTAAAAGTTAATTGTCCCATGCCTCTACCACACTTGATTGTCAATATAGTTGGTTCTGTTTGTATACTTTCTACTGTAATTTCAATTGATTTTAAAAAAAAATCAAAAATTACAAAATGGCGTTTTAAAAATTGTTTCCAATTTTAATTGGTTATCTATTATGGTATTCTAAGTCTTAAATGTAATTGGTGCTCTGATGGGTGACAAAGATTAAACTAATGTGATGATGAAACAGTTGTAAAAATTCCTCCGAGTTTGGCGGTCAACATATATTTTAAAAAAACTGATATTTCTCATCTTTAAAATTATTTATTTATTGGCAGTATTGCATAGCTAAGAAACTTGTCAGACAAATTCTGGTTTTCGACTAGGTGCTTTAGGCGCATACTTAAAATCTTCTGACCAAATAGACGAGAATTTTTTATGCTGACAAAATAAACGACCGTAGAAAGTCTAATTGGATCGGTCATGCGCTTAGGCAATTGGTCGGTGATATTTCAATGATAAGACCCTGTCGTTAAGGAGTGGTAGAAGATGGAGTAAAGTTTAGATTTTGGTGCCCAATAATATAAATAATAATATAATAATATATTGATACTAACTTAATGGAAACTGGAATCAATTTCAATTCATTTCAAAATAGTTTCGCCACAAAATGACCTGAATGCAAGCACTGGAGTTGATGTTGATATTAAATTTAATTTCAAGTTCTAATATTGTTATTAAAAGATTCCCTGAACTAGTACAGTATATTCGTAAATTAATATATATTTTTTGTTTCTAAAATCAATAACGTTTATATATTAGATATATATATACACACGATTTATGATACACTTTAACAGTATGAAGTTCCATTTTACATCTAACGAACATAACTTTATATTATATTTTATGTTTTATATTTCACAGGATCTTATTATATACGAATTTGAAGTACGAGCTTACTATACACAGTTC
>JANSTX010056899.1:0-25053 GCA_027564355.1 Penthetria funebris
ACACCTACTGAATGACTGTGCAGCATTTTCCGTTGCGTGAAAAATCACACCTTAAAATCTAGTATGGCATACGGGCACCCACTAATGGAGGCGGGCGAATGTTTTTTGTATAAAAACTGTTAAACATGCAGCTTATTTGTCATTGTTTTGATTATACTAGTTGTGTTAAGAAGTATAAGTACAATTTTAATTGGGGATTGATTTTGCTCATATATACAACATACAACTTTTATAGTGAATTTTCCAAAAAATATTTCCGAAATTGTGTATTAGAAATCTAATTGTTAGTAAAGTTAAAGGATACATACAAAGGAATGTAAGTTATTTGATTATTTCTGAAACAATTTTGTGGTATCATTTTTCTTAAAGCAATAATTGATGATTTTCTACTTGTTCGGACAACACAATTTATTGAAGCTCTATAAATTTTAGTTAAAGTCAAAACTGTCAGCAAAACCTTAATAATAAATTTAAATTTGTATTGCATTTTTGCAAACATTTCGATCTAGATTAGAACTTGCTTGAATTTAACTGACATAAATTACCAACTATATTTTATAATAATCCTAATTTCATTACAATTTAAAACATAGCTTAAATAATTCATAGTATAACTTTATTGAATGTAAATGAGACCGTTGTTAACGTCAAATAAGGACTAGCAATTGAAATTTATCTGGTTCATTGTCGATTACTATTTGCTTACTAACTTTCAGTATTTTTTTATTAATAACACAGCGTTAATTAAGTTAAATAAAACCATTTTAGAAACATTTACAAAAGTCACACACATTAGCAAAGACACATAATTTGAAACTGTAATAATTTAATTTACTTCATAAATGTACTAATTTATCATAATATTTAATAACTGACAGTTTGTACCACATTTTTCTAATAAAATTATTATATTTTTTATATATATATAAACACTAGTTAACTATTAATATATTAGTATTTTTAGTATTTGAAATACTATTCTAGAAACTGCAAGAAACAGGAAATTACACATTTTATAACAGTTATATTTATACCATTATATTTTAATTATAAAATTTAAGGTAGACTTTCATTGTATACTTATAAGCCATATATCGTCTTTTTCTCTGCGTGAACCACTTTGAAACCGACTTCTCGATTTAAAATCAATTTTAATTGGTTCTTGCAGAGAAAAAAGGCGAGACGAGGCTTGAAAGTCTACAATGAAAATCTACCTTAACTTATCAATAAAGTTTGTGGATTTGATTAGAATTATTTAATATATATTAGCAATTATTTTAGATTGTTATAAATTAGTGTATTTCTCAGTGAAATCATGTATTATTTTATGTGGTCATTAAGATTGTGTATCTTTGCCTATTTAGACTATTTGTTAAATTAGAAACTTAAAAGAAATATTAAGTAACTATTCAGTGTGTTTGTGAACCTAAAATTTGTAAATAATGCAAATTACTATCAAAAGACATTAATCCAAATTGTTGTCCGAAATGCAAACTTATTTCTAGAATGCATTAGAACTCTATCTGGAATTTTACAGTAGTTTTAATACAATGGTTGATTATAATATAATAGTGAAACAACGAAAAATTATTAGTAGAAAATAAGAACTTTAAATTATGATCTCTTATCGCCACAGAGCATCATGAAAAACCAAATTTTTGTACTGCAGAAGGTAATCCATCACAAATTATTATATATGACACTTGTAAATAAAGTTAATGAATTTTAGGTTTCGTAGAAGAATTATTCGGCCTCAAATCTTGTAGTATTAGATTAGAAAATTCTCTCAAAATTCACTCTAGTTATATGATAAATTTTGTAATTTATCATTTGGTATTTTAGATACCAATATCCGTTTAATTTGAAAAAAAATCTTATCTTTGAACTTCAAATTGATTTTCGGAAAGAAGAATAAGTGCAGATTGGATGCATATTGATGCTATTTTTTCCCACATCTATCAATTTAATAAAATTACGTTTCCTCTCTGATACCATCTAAAATATTTTTGAAAATAAGACTAATTAATATTATTTGGATATAGGATATATCAATTTTCCAGCATAATTTCAGTGTATCCTAAAATATGTGTAGTCTAAAGATATTTCTCGTGTGACATCGTTCTTGATAGTCCCGTTAGTACTAATTAAAATGCATTCAAGAAACTTCTTTTGTATTTATGGTGATGGTATAAAGAAAGCCATGATTATTAAAGATGAATACAATCGGAATTTCGGTTTATACAATATTTATATTTTTCTATTCGACTAATAACTGCTGCCAAACGTCTGCAGTCAATCCATTTTCATGCAATTGGCGTTGCAGATAAAATTGTATAAATGAAAAATTTCATCCTTAGTTCGGTATACCATCATCATCAGTTATCATATATGAACTAATACACCTGGACATACAAACTATTACGTTTCAACCATTGGATATTTTAACAGGACTCGGTCCCAGTTGACCACAAACAATTTATTCAAAATTGTACATTAATCTTGTACTTGGATGTCTGTATGTGCTGTCGCTGTTCTCTTGGGACAATTATCCTTTCAAATGCAGTGTACAACTGAATAGTTCATAGTGGTGCATAACTTTTTTAACTCCTCTATCAGTTTTACAGTTCAATATGAAAAGTGTAAATCTGTTTATATAGAATTTTTCAATTCCGTGGTGAGACATTTTATAATAAAACTTTATTGGGCATAGCCCAGAACACAGTTTTCGATTTGTTATTGTTTTCACGATGACGCCGTTTTTGAGCGGAAATATTTTTTCTTAACATTACCTACTCCACCAACTTTTATTAGAAAATTAACTGCGTTTCAAATTTTCAGTGATCTTACAATAAACTACTTAGTTATGGGTAACAGCCCAAAATTTGTCATTAATTTGAATAATAAATTTATAAATAAATTAAAAATTATAATTTTTTTTACCTTTTAAGTATTGTATATAATTAATATGCAAGCTGTACCGTGGTCTATCTTGATTATCTTTTTCTCATACAAAAAAATAAGAAATTTAACAGATTGATTATCATTCATTATAAGATGTTTACTTATTTGTGTAACCGTTGATTAAAAAACCATATTTTATATTGAATTCGTGACTTTTCACCTCACTTAAATTGTCAAATGCAATATACACTAGTATGTACATACATATTATATGTAAAATAGCAATATATTTACATTTAAATTGGGAAACTGCAAATATGTAAGCTAAATTTATATTTCATAGTTGATAAGTGCTTTCTATGTAAATTACCAACATCTCTGATTGTATGAGCATTACAGGTAATGATTGTGGGAAGCAGAGGCGCGTTTATTTGTCGAACATATAACAATAATGTTTTAAATATTCAAAGAGGAGAGGGTGGTATGAACCGACACTATATTGTGATGATGATCTGCAAATTTGAAGGAATATGATTGTCACAATAAAACAATGGATTATGTATAAACGTTTTAATCACTGAGTTGTCCACGGTCCCTATTGTACACATGGTAACCTGGAATATATTGTTGAAGGGAACAACTTCATTGACTGGCACAAGTCTATTGATGCAATTTCGTGTAATTTGATAAATATGATTTTATATTGCGACTAATTGCCCAAACTTTACCTGCAGTAGGTGCTTACAATTTTACTTTAGTTTAATAACTCAATTTCTTTTACATTATTGTTTCCGTATCGGAAGACATTCGAATTTTCAATGCAAGTTGAAAAATATATTTACTATATTTGATAATTTAAATAAATTTCAGATAAAATGACACTATCAACTTTTCGAATTGTGTTTTTGTTATGCGTTCTACTTGGAATGTCACAATTTTCAACATCAATGACTCGAATGAAGCGAAATGATGTGACATCAGTTGCAGATGCATTGAAGTATCTTCAAGAATTGGATAGTATTTATTCTCACATATCACGTCCAAGGTAATTTATAATTTTTTTTATTTACTATTTTTTCAATATTCTATTAGTATTTACCATTGTGCATAACATGGTTAGGGATATATATAAATGTAATATAGTGTATATTACGATCAGTTCATCCATCCATGGTTATTAATGCGTAAATGAACTGGAATATAACCAAGATTCATTCAATCATATCTGAATACATTAGTTTTATGTGCTTCTATAGTATTATCATCAATGATCTCGCTGCTAGACACATATTTTGTACCTTTGTATATTTTGGTTGTTTAGAACTCAACGCATCTAAGACCACCTTACTTCATATATATAAATATTCTATTAAATTATATAAATGCGATTTGAATCAATTTAAATTTTAAATTTTAAATATAATACATTTTATTAATAGTAACTTCTTATGTTGTTCAGCATAACATTAAATATAGTTTTCATGAAAATGAGTACTAAAGCGTACAGAAACTATAGAAAATCGGAAAATTGAAGTTTATGGTGGAACCAATAATTTTACGTATAATTTTTGTTTCCCCTTTTAATGAAAAGTTACCGCTTAGAATTTAATTTAGACTCGTCATCAAAATATATTGCACACAGATGCATGATTAGGTTCTTCTAATATTGCATAACTGCAATGTTATTACTATAATTGAGATAATATAATCGGTCTAGGGATTAATATATTATAGACGAAACAAATGAAGTTCTGCACCATCGTCAATGACACGCAATTTTTAATTCAATAATACAATAATAGACGACATGTAAAATGTACAATATTTGGGAAATATATAATTTGGTAAGTGATGGTAATGCGATTAAAAGGTGTCTTTTATCATGTTAATTAAAAACCTTTGAGCCACTGTGTTAATTCACATGATAATTAGCCATTTTGCATTTTCAATGAATAGCGACGAATTTTTCAGTAATTACTGCACTTCTTGTAGGTTGAATACCTTTTCTACATATATTTATTGAATTCTACTATTACTCGAAGTGCCTCGAAATATTATTCACTCCCGGTTGAATTGCTCTATTCTTAACATTGGGCACAAGCCTCAAGTTCATTATATATAAATTATGGGAAAATTTTACAATTTTACTCTATCTGTACTCGTACACTTGTTTGGGAATTAATTTGAAAAAATTACCATCGAAATACTCGTAAGTTATTAATTAGCATAAAAGTTAATTAAAATGACTGCTTTAATTTATTGAGCAATTAATTTAATTATTGGTTAACTTATGAGAATTTGCTACAATAATAGCCATTATATTGATCTTGAAATATAATAAATCAATTTTTTGTTAAACTTAGAAATTAAAATGTTTTATGCAAAACAAATAATTTATAATTAAGCACAGTCAGGGTTACATTTAGCACTTTTTTCGATATATAATTTCCAAGAAATGTTTATTGAATGAGAAATATACGGGTTACATTCAATTACATTGTATTAAAGGTGAATTACATTAACTTTAACATTACACAAGTATAAATTATCATCTATGTACATACAACAACAATTTTATAAGTTGTTTTATCAACAATTTTATAACTTGATAAGAAAAAGAATGTTTGCTTAATGATTTTCCTCATTGAGTTCTCTTTTTGTTTTTTCTTCTAAATTAATGGAATTATTAATGTAATATGATTAATATTTCATCCTATTTACAATTGGAATGGAGATCATGTACAATGTTGCAGAGAAAAAAATCCAGAAAACTGTGAAGGTCATCTTTAAACTAATCATTTAGAACAGTACAAAGTGTGAACACTTTTAAGGATAACCATTTATGTGTAAATATTATTTCCATAACAATTAACTGTAATTCAAAGCAGTATACTAATTGTTTATTTGTAAAAGACTCTACAGAGATTATACAGTGACCACATCAATTATAATATTCATATACCATCCTATAAATTTGAATCAACATCTTATTTACATATACTAGGTGAATAATATTGAAACTAGTATTCCAATTTTCAAAATTATTCATTAATCGCTGAATGACATTATTAATTAATTAACAACAAAAAAATTGTCTAATTTTCTTAGCGTATTAACAATTGAACAATTATTTAAATAAAAGGCTTTAATGACTTCAACAGTTTATTATGCTGCACAATAAATTATTATCGACTACTCTCTATGACTAGAAAATAGCAACTGACAAATGTTATGCCAATAAAAAATGGCGGCCAAACAACATCGGCCTGGAACACATCCTTTATATTAATTGTTGTACTTGAAAACTGTACTAAATATGTTTCTATAATTTTATTATTCCATGTTTAAAGTGAGCGAAATTAGTAATTATATATGCTGTTAATTACAAAATGTAATGCTAAATGTATGCATATATTAAATGCGATACAACAGTTTATACATATAAGCAATGATGGACGGTATATCAATAACTGTACTAATATTACTTTAGCAGAAAATGCACAAATTTATCATAATAATAAAGTAATTGGCAGTATACCTACGTTGGATATTTCTAATCAATTTTCATTTATATAATATATACAACAGTTTATGAATAAATTATTTAATTTTAACTAGTATATTTTAAAAAAAAACTGTATTAAATTTGCAAGAATTGCGTCGTTGCTCACTTTATAACAGTTATATGTTGTAATCGATTTATTACACATTTCACAAATAAACGCATAATATTGGAGTAAGAAATTATTATAACGTAGACATTTTAAAAGTAGATAGCTGAACATTTATGCACCACTCTACGCAAATATTCAAATGACGAACAGAATAATTATATTTAATTATATAATTAGCAGTTGGTATTACAGTTTTTCGATCGAACACCATTGTGATGTATTATGGTATAGGTTAATATATTATGACTGTGCATAAAAGTATGTATATGTGTTATTTGCCTACGTTTTATTTTCCATATCTCTACTGGATATTTAGAAAGTCTCTTCACATGGTTATTAGAGTAAACAGAATTAATTGACTATAAGTATAAATGTCTGCCATTTTTCTACCCTGGTTAAAATCTAACATGAAGAAAAGTAGCACTAAAATAGTTAAAAAAAAAATAGCATTCACAAACATGTCACAATACCAGAACCTTATAAAATACATACTTCATAGTTGTTCGCATTGTATCAAGATCAATATCACCGAACGTTCCATTGAAAACGACAAATATAGAATGGTATCTGTCAATCAAGTATTAATACTCTTCAACAATTTATTTTATTTAAATACGTACTTCCATATAAATAAACCTAATAATAACCTTTCTGTATGCAACTTATTTTGCTTCCGGTAACAAAAACAGTTTTTAATTTCTCAATCAGAATAAATGTTTAATCGAATATTTTTTATATTTTATCACCATGAGACCATATAAATTATTTTATTTAAATACGTACTTTCATATAAATAAACCTAATAATAACCTTTCTGTATGCAACTTATTTTGCTTCCGGTAACAAAAACAGTTTTTAATTTCAGTCTCAATCAGAATAAGTGTTTAATCGAATATTTTTTATATTTTATCACCATGAGACCATATAAAGTAATATATTTGACGATTTTCTACCGTTGTAATTCATACATGAAAATTGAAAATCGTTCTCTATTAATTATTTCTCAGAATAGTGGCAAATTGTCCATACTACTATCCATTATCTACTATTTTTTGCTCAGATACGAAAGTTGTACCGTTCTCGAGATATTTCAATATGTTCGTAATAAAATACATTCTATCGTTTATGATTTCCTGATATAAATCCCATTAAGTAAATAATATGTTCGCTGGATGAAATGAGATTAAACAGGCTGGTAAAGTGGTGATAAATATGGCATAATTATGTTTGACACAGTTTTGAATTTCTGTAACAAATAATCTATCATTACACAGACTGGTAACAAAAACTGCAATATATCTTTGCCTCAGGCCAGCACTTACATCGCTTCAGGATATGAAAAATGTTTTTTTTTACCATAAAGCAGAATACCCTAAATAGTTTTCGCAACTTATTATCGTAAGGCAACATGCGATACATAAGCATTTGCGTGAGATTACATAAAGACGAGCATCCACGCTAAAGCAATTTCTTTAATTTAGAATCAAGCGAATAGGAACGTATTTTTATCCTAAAGTAGAATACTGTTAGATGATAAATAATTTTGTGTCAGGGGCGTTATGTTTTTATCCATGCAAACAAAAAAAAACTTTTCTTCTAAATTAGTATCAGGCTACTACATAAATATCACCTTGATATCACATAAGTATTGTAATGTCGTGTAACCACAAAAAGTTGTATGACGAGAATCCACGCAAAAAGTCATTTTTAAAATCATAAACATATTTTTTTTTTTACCCTGAAACAGTATAACTTACCTCAATGAACATATAGCTTTCATATCCTGATCTCAATAAACCACATAATGAAATACGTTAAAAAAAATGTTTAGTGCCAGATATAAACATGACTATTACCATGAGTGAGACTTTTATTGCAGGCTGCTCTGTTATTGCTTTCTACTTTATAAAATTTAAATCTTTTAAAACCACATATTCCATTAAAATGTCCATGATATTTCTTTTAACTTTATTATTAAATGAGTAGTTTTTAAGATATTGTAATAGTCTATTGCCTTCAAAGAAGAATAAGTCCATCTAGCAATTACTGTTGCTAAGGGAGACAAGTAACCCAAAAATTTCCAAGTACATCATCAACTAATTTAAGAAAAAATTGTTTTTTATAATAATTGCAATTAGTTTACGAACACTAAATTTAACAAGGAACGATAATTAACAATTAACATGGACATGCATTTACATTTTCTAATATGTAAAATATTAGATTTCAGTTTTCTCCATCAGTAAAATTAAAAATAAATTTTAAATTCTTTAAGAAGGTAAAGTATATTATCCCTTTGATGTGCAGCAAAGAACAAAATTCTTTTCATTATATTCCACTTCATAGTAACATATACTCGTATATACCTTAACCACCTACAAATTATTTTTAATTTTTTTTGTTGTTACTTTAAAGGGTAAATTTTATAATTAAATTGTAGGAACATAGGGAAATTCACAAATTGTTAAAATAATCATTTCATAATTTATTTAATTTATCCAAACGAGTATGTTGGGTATCGTTAACTGAGATAAAATTGGTTAAATTGGTCTATTATTATATAAAAAATTCTTTCAAAACTCAAAACAGAAAAATGTGTACGAGCCCCGAATTATTTAAGAATAATATATATCCATTTACCATTTTTATTTGTTATTAATGTACAAGGATGCCTCAATCTTACTATCTATTACATGACGATCTTGCATTATTATTTCAAGTACAGCATCGATGGTTTGTGGCACAAACAACTGATTTTAAACGACCTTCAAGAAATTCGTCCTGAAATGAACGTCGGCGCCACGATTAAATTTATTTTACCAATTTTTCACTGTGCTAATAGTGTGCTTCATTGCCATATAAAGGATGTAGTTCATCAATCCATTCTTGTCTTGTCTGAGATTGCTTACTTTGGACCACCTATCGATGTAAATGAAATTAAATTCATACAAAAATGGTGTTCTTGTTGATGACTCATTCGCTGTAAATTTATTTTAATACATGAAACAGCCAACAGATATGAGTGTATATTATGATCAAAAATCATGTCGCTGTACTATGTTTTATTTTTGAAAATAAACGCTAAGACGATGTTTTTTGATTCCCTGAATTTTAATATTACTGATGGTTTTTAATGATTTAAATGATAAGGAAATTCTCAGAGTCTTCGGCTCTAATCGAACAATTCAATTTTATAAGACCAGACAATAAAAATTTGTGCAAATGATTATTCTAGAAACCACAACAGTTAATTATTACATTATATTCTCAACTAATATCACTAGGTTAGTGATTGTAAAATTAAAGTTAATATAAACTGTATTTTATATTTAAATTTAATTTTTTGTTTTATTATTAATTTAACTTATAATTCTAATACAAAATATAAAAATATCAAATTCCTCATCGGCATGGTAAAAATAAGCTCATTATTCCACATGCTAAAATTTAAAAAAAAAAAAAATAACCCCATTTTATTAATAAATCTTTAGTAAAATTAAATTTAAATAAATTAACCTAGTGCCATAAACGAAAATAAATAAAATGTAATACTGCAATGTGATTCTAATAATATGCCAATAACATTTGTTCCAACTACACTGCCAAGACGACCAAATATTAAAAACACACAAATCGCCATACCCCTGAAAATATATTTATTTTAAAATAATATAATAAAATTATTGAATTAATTAAATTGTTTCACAAAAAATTCATTAAAATTAAAATTTTATCAATTTAAGTCATTTTTTCGGTAACTATTAAAAAACATTCCCAGAACATTCCGGAAATGTTTAAATATTGTTACACAATTATCTGGACACCATTAAGAATTGTATAACACCACCATTATATATTATACAAATACTATCTGCACCACGCCATCTATTACACATATTCAACGAAAATGAAACATCGAAAATAATGAATAACAATCTAGGGAAAGTCCTACAAATGACCGTGAATAGTGTAGAAATTTGTGAATACAACTATTGAGAATATACCACAATGTTCTCGATTATCAGAATAGTTAAATAATTGATTCTAAATTCTAGTATAAGAAACTGTCATAAAGCATAATGTTCTATATTATAATTACTTGATTTTATATTTACCGTAAATATGTAGGAATAAGATCAACAACTGCACCAGTCACAATTGATATACATATTCCAGATAAAACTATATGTAATGAGAATAAAACGACACTGGCAATTGGATCGGTAATCCATTGTAAACATAAACCAAATATTGTTGAACTAAATAACGATATTGCTAAGGAATAGAAATAATAAATGATAATATAAATGAAGATCATACAAAACATATATAAAATATAAACAAACTACTTACCCAAAATTGTACCTCGTCCAATTAGTTTAATGACCAATGAATACAAAATGTAACCCATTAAATAAACAAAACCTAATACTAATGAGTCTAGAAACATTTTCGTATTTACAGTATCATCGCATCCCTATATGTATAAAAAAATTAAGAATATTATTTGCAAACAATTCGACAATCCTATAAAGTAATTATGAATATTAATATTGACTTAATATATCCTCAATTTGAATAGAGTTTTGTTCCAACATTCAAATTTGCCCTGCGGTCCTCGAGTTTAAATAAGTGTGACACGAGGAATAAGAAACTAACTTAAAGGTTTTACTATATTTTAAGCTTACACCCTCAATTTTACTCTGATTAACTCACCTCATCATTCAAATTTACATTATTTGTTATATTTGTAATTTCCATCACGGTAGAATCAAAGAGATTACAAATTGTTAATGGTTTTGTGTCATCAGCTGTTGATATTCTATTTTGAATATCTGGAAACCAAAGACCCATTCCTGACGACCTTTGAATGAAAAGATGTTTAAAATTATTGAAAGTTAACTTCTAGAGTAAATTATAAAAAAGAAAAAAAAAATTACAAAATCTTACACAAAAAATACGCCAAATAATATAAAACAGCAATTAGTAAAGTGAAACACATGAGGTGGACGAAATAGAGGAATTGTTTGTTTTACAAGTAATTTACAAGTTGCAAATTTTTCTTTTTTATTTTGCATTTTTGCGAAATGTTCTTCATCAATTTCAGGAATTATACTTTTAACAGGAAATTCAAATTTCGATTTTTTACGACCATTAAATTCATACATCCATTTGAGTTTAGTTAAACATTCTTCAGTTTTTCCCTATAATTTTAATTTGATTTAAAAAACAAAAAAGAAACAAATTTGTTTATTTTAAAAAAATTTGTGGTATTTGTTTTTTTATTTTTATTTTTTTTTTTTTTTCAATTTTATATTAATTACCTGTGATAGTAAATATTTTGGACTTTCTGGTAATTTTAATAAGCAAAATGCTGCAATAATACCTGGTATTGCAAATATTATTAATAGCAGACGCCAAGGTTTATAATGTAAATTGTCACTTATTTGCAAAGTCCAATTTTGTGATAGTAAAATCCATCCTAATACTTTGAAGATAATAATTATTTTCAACAAAAATGGTACATTAGTAAGAAGCGGAATATGCACTTTATAGATAAAATTGGAGTAAAATGAAATGGTCTGTCTCAAGATTCATGTTTCAAGTATATGTCAAAATAAAATATGCAAGAAGAATATGATAATATTGCACAGTAAACTTATGTTATGTAATTCCGATGGTATTAATGATAAAATATACAATATTTACGCAATCATTTGTCCAGAGTTGATGGTGCTGACAAAGATATTGGTTCAGGTTTTTCGTGCTATTGTATAGCTGTGTAACTTGGTAATTAATGTATTTCATATCACAAATTCAAGTATTCACCAGTAGGTGCCTTAGATACATGTTGTGAATCTTTTAGCCCTAATAACTATAATAATTGGTGATAATTATCGGATTTGGAGGCGATGGGCCCATCAATGATATAGTAAATTATATGTTAAATTAGTATCCACAAGACAGTAGAACACCTGATCGAGTAAAATCACAATATTGATAAATAGGTTTGCACCAGTGGTCAGATGTGTAGATTGATATAAAGTTGTTTGGCTAGGAATCGCGAACAGTAGATGTTCATCGTTAATGTCCTATGCTCAAAAGCAGAATGAAGGGTTGATATGATGATGATTGAAGTTACCAATTTATTACGGGCAACTATAAATCAAATATTATGCTTTAATTGAATACCTTAATTAATAGATAGTGTATAATTAGTTGCACTTAACCAAACTTGAACATTGTTCATCTTAATTTAAGGAATAGCATTTTCAATATATTGAGCAACCTCAAGTCGATTGTCGGCTACTCTATTCACCACCAATCCAATTATATGTCATATAAATTCTTTTTTGCAGAAACACGCAGTAATGAAAGTTGAATTGAATCTAAATTTTTTCAAAATTTTGAATCTCTACATCTGAGATTTAGAATTCAAATCAACCGTAAACCAATGTATAAGAAATGCATTTTTGAACGCTTCCCAGTTCTAATACGTTGAATATTTATAATTATTTATACAAGAATGTTGATTGTTCAATAAAATGTTGAAGTATTGCCTTGGGAAATGCTGCTGTTGATTATTCCTAGACAACCTAGAGTTTTTTTCAGTCACTAATTAAAAACGTCTACGTCTACATTATCATCTATGAAATTTGAAGTGCATATTTTGAAAAATATTAATATTCATATTTACATGGTAGATATAAAGCGGATAATGCAACTGATACACTAGCCCATCCAATAACAGCAGCACGATTTTTGTAGGTATTAAATTCACCCAAATATGCATACACAGCTCCTGAACAACCAGAAATTCTAAAAATAGCATATTACACAATTTAATTACCTGATTATATTTAATCAAAAATCCTTATACATAGTCGTAACATAAACATAATAATATTAATATTTAAACAACAATATTTACACTTATTCTTATCAAATTAAATTAATTAGAATATTAAATTGATAAAATTGCCAGTTTCTGTGTATGATTTATGACTTGTATATTATGCTGTTATCAATTCAAATGTAAAAATTTGTTACTTAGGGAGCAATCATATATGCTTAGATAAGACATTTTTTTACATAATTCTGTTGTATATTATTAGAAAATTAAAATTGAAGATATAGATACTATGTATTGAAATATAGCAGAAGATAATAGAACATTTCAGCTTTCTGTAATGTTAGCTTCAAGATAATGAAATTATTCAAATTCAATGAATCGCATATTCTATCTACTTTATTATATTCTCTAGAACCACAGTACAATACTAATTGGGAACGATTCTTCAACATTTTGTTAACCAGGTATTCCATTATACTGTGGATTTTCATCAGTTACGTAACTTGCAATATCATTGAATGGTCTCCTTATTGTATGGTAGACAATTCTGCTTTGCATCTCTAATTCTAAACCAGTCTACATAAATTCTCATTTGATACTGCAAAAAAAAAAAAATGTTCTATAGAATTTCTTATTCAACGTTATTTGTTACCTTCCAAGTATCATAACAGTAGTATCGCTAAGCAACTACTATTAAAAATATGCAACTTAGTATGCAAGACTACTTCATCTATTTCTCAATCAATGACCAACGTAAGGAAATATGCTAGTTTCGTCTTTAAAGCAATAATTTATAGACCATTTTCAAGCTGTATTTCACAACTCATTCCAATTGCAGTTTCATGTAAATCTCATGACATACAGCTAACTAGATTTCATGAAGTTGAATGTTTACCTACTACATACGTAATAACTTTTGAAATTTTGTTGATGCAACCTCATATTATTTCAAATATTTTTGTCATTTTTGAAACAAACATAAATACACAAAACAAACACATTTAATTTGTTTTAAATATATTTTAAATATATATAATAATACTTACAAAAATCCGGTTACGAATCTACAAATAACAAATAACCAGAAGCTATTCGCAAAACTTGAAGCTATTGTACTTATAACTGCAAAAAAAATAGTGAATAACATAACTTTTCTTCTGCCAATTGTATCTGATAAGTAGCCCCAGAATTGTGCTGATATTATGATACCTTTAAGCCATATATAAAAATTTAAAATTAGAAATAAATCTAATATAATATATAACTATGTCAATATTATGGAAACTATTGTCTAATAAATGCCAAATGTTGCCAGATACTGATACTTTTAAATTCAGATATTTAATAGCCACGTAGAGGTATGAGAGAATCTATAACAACGTTTTGTTAGATAGATTCATTTATATACTATGTATATTAAGAAGATATTGATACCATGATCACACACCAAAAACTGACATTTACTATTATGCTTGTTTAAATATATGTAAAGGAACATCAAAATATTAGCCGCCCACTACACACACCACTCAATATAGCACTGTTAACATAATACGTTCATCTCTGCACATTTTCATGGGGATGGCAAAATTTAGTGTCCTATACATTTTAATTATCTATATAGTTTAATCAGACTCAAATCTGTTGTTCAGTCATAGACATTATTTATGTTATACCGACCCCCCCCCCCCATTAACAGTATCTAATTTAGTAAAACACTACAGTAGATCTTCTATGATTTAAAATTTTTAAGAACATTTACAAAAAGTTTACACTTACCAAAAAAACTTACGGCGCTAATTATACCTTTACGTGTACTTGTTAATTTAAGATCACAATGTGCTGCAGGTATTATTATTGAAATCCCCATTGTTTCATTTAGGACATTCATTATAACAAGACCAGAAACTAAAAGAATAATTATTTGTAATTTGCCAAAACCTGAAATAGAAAGAAATAAAAAATTGTTTACTTATCCACCACAATGTGAGAGTATACACTATTTGCCGTACGTCATTTAATTGAGTAATTATTTTAACGGCTATTAATATTTTTTGTTACCCGAATTTCTCAATTTAGCCACAATAACATAACAGGTATTAAAATCTATTTCAGACACATCGAGGTTCATATAACTTAAACAACCTAGATATTATAGTTGACAACTTTAATCACTACCATAATATCTTCTCGATGCCATATCTCTCGAAGTCATTTTTATCGGTCGTTACTAACAAGTATGTGACATTAAAGATTATATTATGAATACTTGAAAATGTAAGTTTTTAGGCGCCCGCCCCCGGACACATACCTTAAATCATATTCAACTATTAATGCCATAAAATTATTTGTCACATAAAGCCAACTTTATGGATTTTAAAAAACATTTTGCGGAATTTTATTTCAATTCGCCAAAAAGAACACAAAATTTGATGTTTCAGATTTTTTTGGGAAATGGCAAGTATAATCTCTATCCCAATATTCACCCTTGTAACATAATCGTTAAGGTGAAGATGATCAATAGTGTCATAACAATTACATTGAAAATAGCAAAAATATAATAAAATATAATATTATAATATATAATTCCAAAAACCGAAAATCTTTTGAGGTTGTACAATTATTGTAAACAATGTTGATCCTTCGATAAATCTGTATCGAAATTAGGATTTAAAAAGGTTCGTTTGTATGCATTTTTCTATTTTATATATCTATTTTGGTGTTAATAAATAATCACATCTTTTGAGCAATAAAATAAAATCTAATAAGCTTTATAT
This sequence comes from Penthetria funebris, assembly GCA_027564355.1. Classification (NCBI taxonomy): domain Eukaryota; kingdom Metazoa; phylum Arthropoda; class Insecta; order Diptera; family Pleciidae; genus Penthetria; species Penthetria funebris. Next base: position 16,206 of record JANSTX010056899.1, read on the forward strand.
TTGGTAGTCGCATGTAAATAAAGACGGTTGTGATTATATCTCAAAATTCAAAAGAATTGAATTTAAAAAATACGCACTAGGTTTTAAACAATAAGAAAATAATATTTATCAGACAACACAATAGTATGCAAAATGAAGAGTATTATATTGTATTTATTGTAGTATCCTTTGATTATTGCAGTTATTATAGTATGTAAATCATGACAAGACAAAATTATTGTAGTCATCAAACAATTTATTTATTTCATTTATCACTATAATTTCTTTATTATAACGATATTTTCAATTCTGAAATTATATTTGGTGCAGTATATTGGATGGTGATACTCAACTAAATTTTGCCTTCACGCAGTATCACCGATAGCTCGATCACTTTATGTATGTTAGTAATAGAGTATGATTAAGACTAAATTAATGGTGATAATGTTGAGTATGTCGACTTGTTGAAAATTGAATTCATCCACAAATTAAGTATCTGGTCATTTATTAACCACTCTACTGAAATATTCAAATGTATAACTGGATATTTAATTGATCATAGTTATTATGAGATAACATTTAAAGTTTCATGCATATTAGGAACGACAAAGTTATATCGTTGCTATGCTGCACCCATGTCGTGTACAGGTTAAAATTTGATAACATGCTCAGATTAATTTTAACCTCATCAAAGATATCTCTTTATAACCAAAAATATTGATGAATACAAATGTTTCAATAAACAACTTATATAAACGAAGTACATAAAATAATTAATCAAACGTATTATGAAATGTATTTAACCTTATCCACCCTATGAAATAGATAATATGTAAAATAATATGGTTGGTTCACAATTATTAAAAATATGGAACAGAAATGCTTCAGTTAGCGTCCATTTAACTAGGTAATTGCTGTACTGATAAGAATTATTAGTTCGAAACAGTAGTTCAACACCTTGCACTGGTGTTTAAAAGTTAATAAACCGACTGGTTAAATATCAAATTCTAATATTTTTTCAAACTAATTACAAGTTAAACTTAATATTAATATTCATTAAGATAGAACAAGTTGGCTATATCAGTCTCTAGACTAGTTTTTTTAAAATCTTTTACTAATTTATTAATAATCGCATAATATACTTTTGTTTTGTAAAACTTCTGCTAATTTTCGAAAGAACGCGAATACAATTTTGATTAAAAATCTTAATCCATTTTGAAATACATAATAATATTCGGATATTAAAGCTCTAGATTCATTATGTGTTCAAAATTATATAATTAGAAGAGAATGCAGAATCATTACTCATTGCACTCAGAGTTCTATAGAGGCTGTCGCCACAACAAAAAGCCTCATTAGAATTTCTTGTGCAAATGCCCCGTTAATCTATCAGAGGGGGCAAACTTTTCTGGAACACCATCAGCAAAATGTGAACAAAAGTTGAAGTCAGAAAAAAGCGAATATTGTATTTATATATAGTTACTATTTACTATAATATAATAATATTATAGTAAATGGTAACTTAAGTTTCACACACTCTCTTAATACTATCTCAACAACTAATCTATATGGTCTCTATAACATATACATTTATTTTTTTAATATTCATCTTAAAAAATGTATATTAAATAAAAAAAAGTTGTAGTATGATAAGCGTTATTATGTTTCTTATCAATTCCAAATTTAGTAAAATCTCACATTTGTTTGTAATAAGAGAATACAGGATTGCATCTATCACTTCAATGCCATAACGAATATTTGTATAGTATTTTGTAATACTAATTATGTCACTATTACTATATAGCATATTGCAATTTAATTGCGGTACGGAATAATATTTAATTAGAGATACTTCTCAGAGTCTCCTTCTTTTACATTATCTTCTTTCTTTTCGTTATTCCTCTGGTTCTGCTTCTTCACGTGCTTCTTTTCACCACAACTGTTCATCTTGCATATAGTCAATAGTTTCATTTAATTTAATTTAAATTACTTATGTTGGCTGGTAGTATCCAGGATACCTTCTTAACATAATTTGAGTGTGATTAAATCAACGTGTTTTTGACAATTCCGAAATGGACAAAATCTGTTGTTATATTCTTACCCAATTTAGAACAGTTTTACACGTTTCAGAATAAATTATCATAAAATAGATAAAATTGATTGAATGATTGGATATATGCATTGTACCAAGGATAAACATGGTTTTAAAATACTATATACACGAGTAACTAAATCGCAATATGTGCTAGATTTTTTTGGTGACCTTTGGTGTATAAATTTCAGACATTTTAAATTTTCACTTACCAATTACTCTTAAAGTTTCTTCAAATGAGTAACGCTTAATACCATCATTTTCCATTTTATCTAATTCAGCATTTAATCCGGTATCCTGTTTCACACCAGTTATTATATACGAATCTTTTGTTTCAGGTGGCATATTTCACTATAAATATTAATTTTAATTTGATCTAATCATTTGGTTTTAAATTGAAAACAAATTGCATAAAAACATGACTTTCTGAAACAAATTATAGTACCAAACTAATAATACGTTACAATTTTATTATTTAAGTTACAGAATAATCGTCTTATTACTCTGAATTTTTAAACAAGAACCTGAAAATAAATTTGTTTATTTGCCAATGGTTTTAAGTTGATAATTATCAAATATAATAAATTTCATAATTAAAATATTTTAATCTTAATTATTTAGGATCACAGTAGAGTGACATTAGGTTATATAAATATAAGATACCTAATATGAATGCAATTTTCTCAATTTGCGATTGCGAGACTAAATGTAAACGTAAAGCCATAATCTAATTATTATTATTATAAGTCACTATGCAGTACTTTATGTATTTATAAAATGAACAATTATTTTATTGTTTGTTAAAATGACTTTCATGTTAGATAAATTTAAAATATTAAAGTAGAATTTTAATTCTATTTATCATATATAATAAAATAATGCATCCGCAAATTAGATGGATGACGTTTTTAAATTTGACACAGAAACTACATTCCATTTGATAGAATGCAAGAAGCAGGTGCGATGATAGAAAATATAAATTCATATAAAATTGTTCAGGATCAGTATATTACCGGTTCTTCTTAACTAAATTTATAACTCTAAAACACCTGAGTTACGGCTAGGAATTGCTTCCGATTTATTACATATTTTGTGAGACAAAATTCAATCAAATGTGAAATTCAAAAACAAATTGAACTTGCGTCATTTTTTAACAATTGACAAATCGTCAAATCCAATAGAGTGTAGCAAAAATTTATAGAGATGAACATTATGTTGGATAGAATTAAATGGTCTAAAAATTACGGAATAAATAGGAGTTGTGAACAGTGAATATCTGGCATATGTGTATAAAATGTAGAAGGTATTACTACGTATAATACCGTTGTCACTATGTCTCTATCTCCAACCGTTTGCAATTAAAAGCGATGCTGACATCTTTGTAATAGCACGAGGATTTTCGGTTTTGTAGACTAATTGTTGTAGTAGAATATCTAGCATATGTGTACCAAATGTAGTGGGCATTACAACGTATTATACCGTTTAAACTATGTCTCTATCTCTAACCGTTTACGATAAATTGCAATTTTTGTTTTTGATGAAAAATGTTGGTACATTTCAAGGGTTTGTGGATTTGTATTAGGAGATCATAATCTACAGAAGATGTATTTTATTTAAAATGTAAATATCTCGGAAACGGTTATAAATAGACTTTTCGTGTCTGAGGATGAAATATGTAGAAAGTCGTTGCGCATCTTTTGCAATTAAAAGCGATGCTGACATCTTTGTAATAGCACGAGTTTTTTCTGTTTTTTAGACTAATTGTTAAAACAGAATATCTGGCATACGTGTATAAAATGTAGTAGGCATTACTACGTAATATACCGTTTAAACTATGTCTCTATCTTTAACCGTTTACGATAAATTGCAATTTTTGTTTTTGATGAAAAATGTTGGTACATTTCAAGGGTTTGTGGATTTGTATTAGGAGATCATAATCTTTAGAAGATGTATTTTATTTAAAATGCGAGCATCTCTGAAACGGTTATAGATAGAGTTCTCGTGTCTGAGGGTGAAATATGCATGAAATGCACACCAAACAGTTTAATTTTTCTGTATGTAACGGTACTTTTTCAAATGCATATGGATAATGTTTATCCCAAATATAGCAATTTTTCTTGTTAACGTATCCATTCATCCAGAAATTTGCTTTATCCGAAAACCTGATTTTTTGATAAATAAATTGGACAAACTTGAAGCAGTTCTAATATGCCCAATCAGATAAATTACGACGCATTAAATAATCAATTGGCTTCAGTTCTTATGTCATCTTGATCTTATATGCTTTTAAACCGTGAAATACGCTTTAATTAAGTCTCAGAAATGTTTAATCTTTGATAAATTTGAATTTTTAGCACTTACAGCATTAATATTTATGTTGTGGTATTTTGTAGCGAATAATTTGTTTCGAATCGAACCACAGTTCGACGTATAGCTTGTGTAATAGGTCGAGTTTTATAAAACGAAATTAGAAATGTATCACGCTTAATGAAAGACCCACATTAACAAAATCAGTTTTCGAATCAATCATATTCCATGAGAAATATAGAAAATCAATTCAATAATGAATATTTTAAAAATTATTTGTTATAAATTAAGGCAATCTGGACTACAGAAATTCCTCATAAGTTGCAGCTGCAGATATGGATAATATGATATTCCACTTTATTTTATTCTAATTATTTCTTGATTTATTCTCATGACATGACAAACATATCTGTATATTTACAGAAGTCTGCAATAATTTCAGTGCATACAGTTTTCAATAAAAACTACGATGGAAAACCGTGTAACAATATCCCTTATTATTTTATTGCGATTTTATTATGGAATTATATTCGTATATATTCAAATAAGATTAAATTGAAAATAGAAATACCTGTACACAAATAAATCTCAATAAGTTTTAAATATTTAATCAGAATGGAATGAAAAGTTGACCTTTAAAAAAATAATATTGAATTTCTATTCAATATGGATATTTAAAGTTTATAAATTGTAAAATATTCATGAAACTTATTATCGTCTATAGATCAGTTGCTCGCTGACGCCCTATACTCGAGTGTGGAGTAAAGGTTGAGATGATTATGATGATGATAGACCATTTGAATGTAACAGTTTCTATGACTAACCAAACGGTATTTGGGAAACTCTCTGCTATTTCAATCGTTAAATGGTTAACCCGGACCAGAAAGACCACCCTTATTCAACTTAGTTATGTTGAATTATAAGTGTGATGAGTGTATGTTGTGAGAATTGAGTACATAGTTTTTGAATTGTAGCTCACTTCTCCATTGGTACGTACACTAAATACGAGCTGATAAATGTCATTAAAGAATAATAAACAATCCAGAAGAATGTAATGTCTTTAAATTCAAAGAGACGAAATTTCTAAACATATTAAAATAAAAGTATGTTCATTATTATTTCTTCTATGCATAATGTTGTTTTATATACTTAGGATTATGACTAGAAGCAATATTCATTTGGCAGATCCAAATCATCCTGAACTTCAAACTGCTATTAAGTTGCTGCGATTAGAAACAATTGATCGGATTTATTCGAAGCATTCAAAACCAAGGTGAGACTTTCTGGCGAAAATCTTGTATGAATATTATACGAATATACACTTATCACTTTTAACGCGAACTTGATTTTTGCATGAATTGCACAATAGCTTTGTTTAAACTTTGAATATAAGTACAAAGAATAGGAATATCTCAGTGTAACAGAAATGTTGTATTAGAATAAGTTATTGTGTATAATATCACACATATAATTTATCTATCTTATTTTCTATTGTATCAGGAACCTGCAGTCCTAAAGAAAAAAGTACGAAGTATCACTTTTCAAATGTTCTATTATACTATTTCTATGCAGTTACTATAATAGTTTAGAACGATATCTCAGCGAATTAACTACTTTAAAGCAAATTTACTGTTTTTTATGTTGACTTGGTAATTAAAGCAAAATATTGCAGAAAATTCAATCGCTAGTACGTTGTTTGTCACACCAGAAATTAAAATCAACATGAATGAATTTAAATGTCTAAAAGAAAATATATGACTATTGAGTGTATTATTTAATACGAGGCTACACATAATTATAAAGACAACAAAATTTAAGAATGCTTGTGTAGTACAATTTGATTCCTATTTAATTTAATCGATAACATGTGGTTATTAATTTTTGCAGTTTCCTCGACTTCTGTTAGCTTCGTAGGTAAAATACTGTACTAGGTACAAGACATACATTAATCATCATCATCACAAATTCTACTTCATAATTTCAACACAGATATCTCATGTGTGATACATATAAATATATAGAAGATGCTAACTTGTCTGTTTTTGTATTAGAAACTAAAAACACTTGATCACATTAGCATTGTTTGTTTAATTTAATTTTAAAAATTTTTCGCAAATATTTGAGTATATTTTAAATACTAATAACTAGGGCAAATTCATATTTATTATAAAACACCTGCAATATTTTTATTGTTAAATGTGAAATAGTGTTTGCTGAACGTGGGTTTGTAAAGTTATAGATGGTAATCATATAAAGTTTGAAAACGTGTCCCATTACCAGCTGAATGCAAATCATAAACTTCAATTTATTCAAAACTTTAATACATCTAATATTTGCTATCATAAGCAAATATTAGATGTATTAAAGCAATAAATATCAAATACATATTTCAAATCAAGTATTATGGCATAAAGCTGCAGATAGATCTATGTTTACTGTGTAAACGTATAACACAAATAAAATTTTAGATTAATTAATATTATTCAGGTAGAATGTCATGACTATGCCCATAAGATGCACTAGGTTCTCCAACTCGCTATATCATAAGATGCACTAGGTTTGTAAACGTTATTTTCCTTTACGCACCAACTCGCTATCTTCAACGGTTCACGAGATATTTCAATTTTTGCTCGAAGCACAATTTCTAATATTTATGTTCTCCTGATACATGATCTAAAAATTAGGCAAACTATGGTTTATTTCTTCAAGATGATCCACTGTCTTGTAATAGTAGATGGTTTTCAATCCCAAAAAATTGCCGCATTGGAGGAAATCAGAATTTGCTAACAGGTGTTTTTATACGGAAAAATTTGAATATCTCGAGAACGGCTATAGATGGAGCATAGGTGTCTGAGTAGAAAGTACTCACAATAACTTACCACATCTGATGAACATATCGTCGACGCGGAAAACTCTCTAACAGATATATAAAAGGTTCAAGTTGTTGGCGTCAATTAAAAATAATTTGAAAATATATCAAGAGATTTTATAGAATCCCAGTATTTATTAAAAAAAATTATATTTCTTACAATAAATCATATAAATAAATGAAAATTTATTATTTCTATAATTTATAGATTTGGCAAAAGGACTAATTTATTGAAAATTTTAAAAGACGATAGCAAGGAAGATGAGGAGGTATTGAATTATTTTATTTTTTATTCAAATGGAACCGTTACAAATATTAGACATATAATTATCAAATTTATACATTTTCAGGTTGATTGGCAATCAAATTTATATACAAAAAGATGAATGAACTAATATATTGGACATGATATCAACTCTAATGAAACCTAATATTAAAATACATCAAAATATTAAATTTAAAAAAAATCTATACTACTTTAACAATTAATTTTATATTATATTTCAATTAAAATTTTTGTAAATAAATAAAAATTATGTGAATATATAAATGTGTATGTGTTGCGTATAAATAATTTATTTTATTTAATTACAATCAATCGTTTACAAATAAAACAAGAGAAACTTATAATTGGTTACCAATTATTGGAGGCCCTGGAAATTGTTTAACGGATCACACAGTATTTATTAAATAGAATTGCAAAACAGCCTAAAATTACAGGTATATAATACAAGAGAACAATATAATTATATTAATCTTTGATATTATAAACCCAATTTTAATTTAAAAGGAGTAAAAAGTTTGTTTGGGAGTACTTCAATTTTTCTCACCATCGAACTATCGCTCACAAATGAGATAAAAATGACGAGTACATGATTTCATGGAGATCTGTAAAAGCAATCTCAGGTTATCGTGCACAATATATATGGGAGGTACTTCAAGGAGTGATCCGATAAAGCTTATACTCCCACACATTCTTTCAATTCTAATATCAGTTATATATGTAAAGTTCTAAGTTTGTATGTATTATACAAATCAACGGAGTAAAAAGTTTGTTCACAAAGCCTAAAAAGAGTAAAAATTTTGTATGGGAGGCCCTTGAAGGAATACTCTAATTTTCCTCATCTTCGAACTTAGGCTCAGAAATCAGATAAAAGTGACACATGCATAATTTCATGGCCATATGTCGATGCAATCTCAAGTTATCGTGCGCAATATATATGGGAGGTACTCCATGGAGTAATCCGATTAAGGTTATACTCCCACACATTCTTTCAATTATAATATCAGTTAGATTTGTAAAATCTGAAATCTGTATGTATGATTAATATGTATGATTTTATCAGATTTGTGAGCCTAGGTTCGAAGATGCGGAAAATTGGAGTATTCCTTCAAGTACCTCTCATACAAACTTTGTAAACGCTTTGAACTATCGCAATAAAATTTAGCACATGTCACTTTTATCTAATTTGTGAAGCTAGGTTCGAAGATGAGTAAAATTGGAGTACTCCTTCAAGTACCTCTCAAACAAACTTTTTACTCCTTTTAGATTAAAATTGAGTTTATAATATCAAAGATTAATATAATTATGTTATATATAA
>JANSTX010056910.1:0-25039 GCA_027564355.1 Penthetria funebris
AAAATTGTTAGTATAATGCATACAAACTTAAAACTTTACATATATAACTGATATTATAATTGAAAGAATGTGTGGGAATATATCGTATTACTCTTTGAAGTACATCCCATGTATATTGCGCACGATAACTTGAGATTCCTTTGACAAATCGCCAAGAAATTATGTACGCGTCATTTTTATCTCATTTGGTAGCGATAGTTCGATAGTGAGAAAACTTGGAGTACTCCTTCAAGTACCTCCTCTTTTTGAATAAAATTGAGTACTCCTTCAAGTACCTCCTCTTTTTGAATAAAATTGAGTGTATAATATCAAAGAATAATACAATTATATTATATATAATTATATTGTTCTCTTGTATTACACAGATGTAATTTAAGACGGGTAACAAAGTTTCAAGGGACTGTTGTATTTGAGATCATTTGCGTATCGTCTTGAAGGAATAATCGTTATTATAATTAATATTATATGAAAATGTTAACTTGATCAGATAACTTCCTAGCGTACCTCCCACGTATAATTTTTACTCCAATAATTGGCAACCAATTATACGTTTCTCTTGTATTATGTTGTGATCCGTTAAACAATTTCCAGGACCTACAATAATTGACAACCAATTATACGTTTCTCTTGTTTTCATTGTATTTGTTATAAAAGTCTAAGTAGTTATTTTTTTTTTTATACATTTTTTAAAAACACTATTGACGAGTGCAAATTCCACTAAAGTCCTATGCAATATATCATATAAAATAATGCTTATTTAATTACATTTCCAAGTGATCTAGGTACGAATCATATCTTGTTCCTACTATGGTTCTGACACTTGAATCAAGTGGAACTGGTTGCTAAACTATTACAACATATAATAAATAATTATAGCATAATTGTGTCTGATGAATGGAGTGGTCTTTAAGTCGACCAAATGGTTGTTAACAAATATGTCATATGATGTGTGGTTGTGCTCAACAATATAAATGTATAAACATTTTACTGGAAGCAAATGTGAATTGATACATGTGAATTGGAAACAACAAATTAATATTGTAATGTCGCCAGACGCGCCTTCGTGGCGTAAAAGGTTAAGATGTTGATTATGTCCTTGGTAGTAATCAAATATATTGAAAAGCGATTTATTTAAAATTGCTTTATTATTAAATTATATACATCCATATGCGAATGTATATATATATTTATAGATTAATATATGTTATATATTATATTATTGTGCAATAAAAGGACGATGTTTTTGTCAACATTAGATTAATCATTTTGTTTACTTGAAGGCGTTCTGACAATATAAACTTTATTATTGTTTGTTTTCTATTTTGTCCCTTAATATGCTCGTATATAAAAATTTATAGATTACGTTGAGTGATATCATTTAACATTTTATTGTACTTGTATAATACAAAAACTTGAACGTAAATTTAGAATTTTGTGAAAGCAATTAAATACACGTAGGTATGACTAAATTATTGCGATGCATTATTACTTCATATATATGAGTATATCGAAGGTTACTCATTGCTGCAGTATAATAGATCAAAACTGGAATTTTTATTTATTGACGATCAAGGAATTTTTTAATAGTGTTTAATATGATATCAAACAAAATCTCAATTATACATTTGAATATTTCAGTAAAATGGTGCATACATCCCCAGCTACCTATAATTAAATAAAATGAAAATAGCACCATCTTTTTAGCCTTGATCACATGCCATTACTGACATATAACGTGATCGAGTTACCGGTGACACCGCATGGAAGTAAAGATCGGTTGAGTATTTTGCCTCGATGATAACCAGCCACTTCATACCAATGAGTTTAAATTTTAAAATGAAATATTTTGACATTTCACTATAGTGCTGACATTTAATTTTAGCAAAACTGTTTACTCATCTATGAGCTAACGTAGTATTAACGATTTTTTTCCAATATCAGTAGGTTCTTGTCAAATATGTATACGAGAAGTGTGAGTACAATAAAAAAAAAATTAATGCTATCTCTATTGTCTAACACAATGTAACTTTAAAAATGAATAGTTTAAGAAATAAATCTTCAGAGAGATTACGCGATAGACATGATGCACGTGATAAATGTCTCGGAATTTAATTATGCAGGGCAAATATTGGTATATTGAACATGAACATAATCGACATGAAAAAATATAACATACCAACACTGAAGAGAATAATATTAACGATGATTTCATTATCAATAAAATGGCTCAATTTTCGTCAAGCCATAATATGATAAATCTTTGAAAGTTCATCCAGATGAGTAAACTTAATGTTTACAAAGTTTCAGGAAAAACATCAAGTATGTCTTATTCAGCTATTTAAATTGCTTATATATATATATTTGTCCTGGACATTGACATTAAAGGGCATCCTGGCCGTTAGAATAGGACTCACATATTCTAGTTTAAATCTAGACCCAATGAAAAGCACTGCAACATGGCGACTGTTCCGCCATTACCAAAGCAATATAGTCTAGGTTATTATTGTTGCCAATTCGATAATAGCCGAACATAAAATTGGTGAAGTGACTCGTGGGCGATATACAAAATTGCAGCACAAATAAATGCTACAAGCAAAGACATACATTCCATCAAATCCATAAAAGACGAGAGTGGAACATTTTTGGTTGATGACGGAGAAGTAAACAATAGGTGGAAACAATACTTAAATCAGCTTTTGAATGAACAATATATTCATCAACAAAATCCTATTTTGGGACCACAGTCAATGAAAATGGTGTAAAAAAGATGAAGCTAAAAAAGGCAGTTGGTTCAGATGACATCCCATCAGATCTTAGGAAATATCTGGATGATCTTGGATATCAATGGTTAGCAAATTCATTAACTAATAAATTCATCGAGAAAAAGCTGCCACTTCATAAAAATAATATACAGAGTTGCTCTAACTGCAGAGGAATCAAACTCACTTCACAAAAAGATCTCAAACTGTTTCTGAAATATATATCTATACTATCAAAGATATAAGATAAGATACAACTACCTCATTCAATGTAAACGTTCAGTGTTCTGCATTAAGTCCATTAATCTTTATAACTGTTATGCAATTTCTGTCTGGTACAATATAAGATCCTGTTCCATGGACTATCAGTCACACTAAAACAGAGTACATGTATTTTCCATTTAATGGTAATCGATCGACTCCCCAACAAGGCACGATCATATTGAACGGTCATCCACTTACCGTTACTGAAAAGTTTAAATATTTGAGATCACTTATTACAAAAAGCGGTAGAATCGATGATGATATTCAACATGGAAAACAGTCCGGTTGGTTCAAGTGGAGATCATTGAATGAAGTTTTATGTGATCGAAAAATGCCGCCATGGAAACTATTGTCTGATGGTTTTACATCCAACTAGATAATTTAGTTGATAGCAAAACAAATTGAAAGAAATTACTTGATTTAGTGTGAGAATGTTTCATGCATTGTATGTACCAATACAAATTCATTACAAATTATTATTCAACAATTGATTGAGTGACAGACTTTATTGTATAACTTATTTATCGTTAAGTTGCGATAGAATTGATCATGTTATTTTGTGTATAATTATGGATATTTTTTCGGTATTTCGCAATGTAAGGATCTGCATCGTCCAAGATCGATAAAATAGCGATGTATTTTATAGTTTCTTTTGGTTCGTACTCATTGTCGACTATTCTAAATATTTTTGTATTGCTAAAATACGCTGATTTTACTTATTCAAACCTTTAAAACCAAATTATTTTAGATTATTTTAGTATTAACATATGGATATGGACACAGTAATCGACACATCCCATTCGTTGTAATTATAGATAAAAAAAATAAAATTGTGATTGACAAGAAACTACGCAAGAAAACTTACGTTTAATTGTAGGCAATATATTAGCTTAGAAAAAAATGGCCAATGTATTTAAAAGTATGTATATCCTCCAATGGAGCACGACACTAACATACGGTATACTCCAATAACCATTGACTTATGTGAAGATCTAGTATCACCGGTCACATGTAATCCCTTTAATATAGTTAATATGCGGTCTATTTTATAAATATCATTATAATTACATAAAATTTGTCTGTAGAACCAACTTTCCGAATATGTGTTTCCTGAACTATACGAGTATGGCCACGAAAAATTCAGACAAATGTTCTAAATGTTTGAAAAGATAGATAATCGAAAGTGTGGTAAAACCTGTTATTATAATGCCATTATAATACCACATAATTTTACATTAATTTTTCTCTGAGATTTTTCCATTGTTATTATCAATACCATTTTTATATCAACTAAGAAACCGCATTTACTTAATCAAACCCTTCAAATGAATCATTTATTTATTATTTACAATTTATTGATTGTATTATTCATTGAAAACTAATGAAGTATTTTTCTGAACACATAAATAAGCTACAAATAAAAGACATATTTTAAGCTTATCAAATTTATAATATACAAAACAGTGCATGTTTACGTATCTGATGATATCTAATCTTAAAGACAATAATACCATTAAATAAAACATTCAAGAAATAGGAAATGCTAAACATTTGGTTAAATTCAACATTTGGTTGTTCCCGGGATTTCCCGGGACTAATTTCCCGAGCTATACTAAGCAAGAAGCATTCCCGAATCCCGAGAACACATTCCCGAATTCTGGAAATATATTCCCGAATCCCGGGAATATATTTGCGAATCCCGCGAAATTTGTAACAGAGAATTTTTTCAAACAATTTTTAAAATCGTAAATTAAAAAACTTATTTCATAAGAAAACCGAAACCGAAACTGAATTAGATGGAGTATATTAAGTAGAAGTTTCAGGTACTATTAATCTAAAATGACAAATTAGGAATGCTATAAGCGCTTCATTAAAAACAAAAAGTTTTCGTCCAGCCAAAACTATAAATAAAGAAATGGCATTATATGACAACGACTGCAATTTGTCACATAACTTGTCAGCAATGTTAGATGCTCTACAAACTATCCAGTCAACATCTACGTAGACCGAAACAGTTTTCTGCAGCTCGTCTAATTTTTGCACTAAGAGAAGAGCAGGATTAAGTGGCAAACCTTTAAATGTGTTACGTTTCTTAAAAGAGTTATTTTATGGAAGAAGATCATAAATATAAATATATAAGCAATTTAACTTTCATAATATTATTTTTTAATACATAAGATAATAATAATTTTTTAATTTTATAGTTTATAAAATGTTATTTTCATTTATAGTCAATAAAATGTATAAGCATTTAAAAAGTCTTTAAGAAAAATTCCGAATACCGGGATTTTAAAATTTTCAATTCCGAATACCTTTATTATACCTTGAAACCCACCCTCTAATTTTAATGCATATGTGACCGGATCCTGATGTCGACTTAACCCCATGTTACCAATATTTTGAAATCGACAGGCAAGGCAATTCTATTATATTATTACTTATTCAGAAAAAATGCTGAGAAAGTGTGAAGATGAATCGTAGTGCTAATCCCATATGTCAGTCATCTGTGGATCAGTACTTTATTTGCAAACAAAGTGTAATTATTAATTTTTTTCACCTTCGTTAGTATTATCCGGTGACCATTTAAGTATCGCTCCGTTTTTCTTACTCTTCGTCTAGGTCTTCGATCGGTGGTCATCTAGAAATGGTCCTAGTCTTTTGGAATCTCCCAATATGTCGTTTTCCTACCATCAATTTATTAATGCAATATTTGTAGTAATTTACGTTATGCTCACCCATGCCAACCCCTGACCTATTTCATATGTATGCACTTATCGATTAGAAAATACTATATGTTATAATTGACACCCCTAGATATATCGTCTCCCGTACTGACTGAAACTAATTTGTCTATAGGTTCGATGAATAATTAATTTGACATATCTATATATTCCTTCTTCTCATCAATAAGATTACTGTTATTATTACTGGATACATTAATATTATATCCTTTTATATTATGTACCAATTTCCTGTGTTTTTGGACTAGTAGCGTGGTGGTAAACCTATAGTCTAACTGTAGATCTGAGTTCCAATTGTAGACAAGTAAATGCGGTTAAAATAATTTATCCATATATGTAATTTGGAATTGTTGGTAAAGATAGTCTCTTAATAAGTTTCCGGTCCACGCATTACGTGACCGATCCATCTTAATCTACTTTGAGTGATTATGTTGGTAATGGAATTAACATTGCTGGTCGAACAATAGTTTCATACATCTTTCCCTTTATCTTTGGTAACATTTTTCGATCACATAAAACTCCAGACACTGATCTCCACTTGATCCAACCGCACTTTATTCGATGTTGAATATCATCATCGATTCTACCGCTTGTTGTTATAAGTGATCCCAAATATTTAAACTTTTCAGTAACGGGAAGTGCATGACCGTTCAATATGATTGTGTCTTATTGGAGAGTCGATCGATTACCATTAAATGGAAAATACATGTATTCTGTTTTAGTGTGACTGATACTTAGTTCGTTGACCTCCAATACCGGATACCACGATTTATTTTGAATTCCAGTTCAATTTGATTCTCACTTATTAACACTGTCATCTTCAAATAACATAGTTCTAGAGGATCCTGTATTATACCAGACATACGTTGCATAACAGTTATAAAGATTAATGGGCTTATACAGAAATCTGTTGCTGATCAACGTTTACATTGAATGAGGTAGATGTTAAACAATTTGTTCGGATTTTAGTGCTAGCATTCATATAAATTTACATATATATACATCTATACTATTAAAGATATACACATATATTTTAGTAACAGTTTGAGATCTTAATGCCTGCCTTACGAGATCTTTAGGCTCTCTATCAAATTCCTTCCCCGAATGTCATATGTGTTTGTATAGCATCAGTTGTTGATCTGCTTTTCACGATCACGAACTGGCTTTCTGAAATATTAATTAGATCACGGAGTCTTGTGTTCAAAATTCTTTACCATATTTATAAGGTGTGTGAAGTAAGTTTAATTCCTCTGTGGTTAGTGCAACTTTGTATATCTACCTTATTTTTTGGTAAGAGACAGTTTCGTCTCCATGAATTTGGCACCTCCATTTAAGATCTTAATTAATAAATATCCAAGATCACCAAAATATTTCGAAAGGATCTGACGGG
The DNA here is from genome assembly GCA_027564355.1 of Penthetria funebris. NCBI lineage: Eukaryota > Metazoa > Arthropoda > Insecta > Diptera > Pleciidae > Penthetria > Penthetria funebris. The sequence goes on from JANSTX010056910.1 coordinate 7,155, forward strand.
ATGTCATACTTACGAAATAAGAGGTTCACCAGGTATCACTTTGCAGTCTTTTAACTATTTCAAATTGAGTCTGTCACATAGTATAAAATCGGTTTGTGGTGAGTTACTACAATACTTTTGAACGTTATTAGGTGTTCTTCTTTTGTTGTAAAGTAAGTGTTTACTATAACCAAATTATATGCAATTGCCAATTACAAAATATCATCACCCTGAAGTTACTATTGCCAAACCCATAGCCACCATGACAAACATTAAAATTTAAATTTGTCCATTTAGTCTCTTCCAACGTAATAGATGATATAAGTGCAGATTCAAATGGATATGCATATCCTACTCTTAAAGTAATAATATTTTTAAGTATTTCTAATAGAAAGATAGCTATTTCTTGGGTCCTCTTTCAGATTTTTCAACAATTATTAAGCCGTGGTCAGTAAATGGATGAATAAAGTAAGAATAGTTAGTATATAAGCACACTTACTGGTTTCTCTGTCTATTGTTCAACCATTTACAGGAACTGAAATTATTTAATTAATTTACGAAATGAACTGTATACTTTTCAACTCGAATATCGAAAACATCTAAAACAAGAATAATCTGTGAGGTAGAAATATCTGATTTTGGGTAATTATCTTTAACATGTCTTTTAGTAGAAAATTCGTGCCATTAGACAAACATGTGGTAGAACGTTTAACATATACGAATTCAGACTCTTTATTTATTTGATGTTAACATAAAATTAAGATTTATACAAAACTTGTTAAAATTTAAATTTGAAAAGTATAAAAATTTCATTGATATAGATATAGATAGATACCTATATACGAGTATAGGTTAATCTTATGTGAATGTCAACCATATTCATGAACCAAATTACCTTACAGATAAGAAATACAAATAATGAGATTTTTTAATTAATATCTGACTCTAATTTGAAGCATCATGGAATCGTGTGGTTTTCAGATAGTAGTAATAAAGAATGTTTGACTCTTCTTCTTTGTATATGACAAATAATTCCGAGCCTAATATCCTTTTATTTATAGAACATTAATACAACTGTTTTTATACAAATTTAGTTACTCACCAAAATAAATTACTCAATTGGTGGTATAGATTAGTGATGTTGGTATTACAGTCAACATAGTTGTTTCTATTTTTAAAATTGTCAGGAGTAGTCGGATCAAATCCGGTTCCCATTGAATATTTTCCATTTTGCAAACATTATCTACAAATTATTATATTAATTCCTATAATACTTGAATATATATTAATACACGTAAATATATAATTAACTAAGGTATTTATATGGGTTTTAATTAATATAATATTTTTATCTTTAATAGTTAAAAAATTATTAATGCTATACAATTGATAATAATAATTTTTTTAAAACACATAAATTATGATAATGGAATGAAATCACTCAATATTAAATGATTTCTTAATTCAGTTTTCATTGTGGCAACATGAAAAAGAATTTAATAATTAAGTAACAACTATTGAGTGATGGATTATATAAATAGTAATAAAAATTCTTAATGACATGTCGAAAGTTTTCACGAAGATATTGTATTCTGTCTCTTACATAATCCTTTATCAATAAACATCATCCATGTAACGAATGGAGTGACCAAATAACTCGATCATGATATATGTTAGTAATGGCGCGTGATCGTGTCTAAACAGATGGTGTTAATGTCGTGTTGAATTACTACTTCAAATTTTAACCGGATAAAGGAAAGGATACATTTTATGATAAAACTTTCTGTAACGAAAATTGGGTGGATATTGATTTCGATTTATATTATAAAAACTAGAATATTTCCGTACATGAAATTTTGTAGGAATTAACATCAATATTATAATTAATTTAATTACACTAACTTCAGTAATGACACTTTAAATATATAATTTTTTATTTGAATTTCATATAAATATTTTCACCACATCTCGAAGTTACGAAGTCACATTCTAATATGTTGTCTTTGATAAAAAATTATGACCTATTAAAATCTTTGGTGCTGCAATGATCTCTTACTGTACCAAAGAATGTTTTTCATATACAGGTGGTTCTAGTCATTGGTTTCAAATTTAATCGTGAAATTTTTGAAATTCTAACAAGAAAACAAAATTTTACTGAAAAACTTAAAACTAAATCATTGATTCTTTGCCCCACATTTATTTTATTTGTAATGTATGCTCATAAACCTAATTTGTTGTCTTTATGTGATGATTGATTTTTAGAAATTTATATGAAATTTAATATTACTACAATATAAAACTGAATGTTAAATTTTTATGTATTTTTTAGTAAACCACATTATACTTGCAATACGAAACTTGTTTTCCTAGTTTCTTGAAACAAATAATTCATTTGGTATCGATTGTAAACAAGTTGTCTTCTTACAATAGTGTCATAATTAATATATTTCGTTATATATATAATATACATTATAAAAATAAATGCGTCACAAACGGAATTGGAATAATATCAAATATATTCAACGGGTTCGAAATATAAACCAAAGTTCTAACTTGTTTTTAAATACTAATGAACGGAAATTGCTATACTATCCCTAAATATTATTTGTTGAATTTAGGGCAATATCCACAATCAAGGACACAAATGATAATACATTTCATAATAACGTGCTGGTCGAGACTGTTTGTAGTCAATTTTAAAAAAATAAAGACATTTTCTTTACAATGGACTAGTTGGATAGATTTTTGAATTTAAAAAAATAATTGTGTTCATAACAACAGGACACCAAGTTGTTTAAAGTTTTTGAAGAAGTTTATTGAGCGGCTAAATCGTTTACAGGTTTCAAAACACAATCAAGCAATATAATTATATAGTTAAAATTTCATTAAAAATTTGATTCAAAGTGGACTGAAATGATTTTTACAACACTGCCAATTTCAAAAACTATAAAATATAAAATAATTAATTTAAAAATCATATCATAAAAGTATCGCATAACACACATATAGTAACCTTAAAAAATAAAAAATTTAAAAAATACTTGCAACTAGTCCATTGAGTACACTTGTGGACGTAGACTATTGATTGACGTTCTTTATATTGTTTCGAATATGCGGTATTCAGAATGTTCACTTATCTATTTATCATCTACTATTATTATAATTTCTAATTGGTAAAAAGATGATAATACTTAATCTGCAGCACATTACTACTTGAAGTTAAAGGTGGTGTATCAGGAAATATACTTTATGACGTACAATACTATAGTTTCCAATACAACAATTAAATTGATACCAATAACTTGTACTTGATTGATTATATAACATTGTATATGAGTTTTTAATTTTTATGTGAACGTTTTAATATTTTGTTTTTGCCATTTTAACTTTATTCAAAACTAATTGAATTAGTAACTGATATCAACTTATTATATCATTGAAAATTAAACAGGAAAATAAGTGATATAAAGTTATTGAACAAGTCCATAGAGAGGCTAAATCGTTCACAGGTTTCAAACTTACACTTTGAAATAATCTATTACAATGTGAAAATGTACTACAAGATTTCAAACACTTTATATTGCATTTTTTCTAACATTTTTCTTAATTTTTATTACCATTCTTCTTGTGCTAATAGAATATGGTTTTCCAACATTTTGAATCGGTGATTGCATATTAAATCCACACTTAATCAGTGCTGGCGTAATACAGGGCTCAATCAGTGCCGCGATTCTCTTTACACTATCTATTGCAGAGTTACCACACAATTCTTTATTACTCGACCGCATAACAAACTTCAATACCATAGACAATATTATAAAATTGGAATACGCTGACATTCACTTCCGAGATAAAGAACTCACACTTGAACACAATAAACCAGTGGATGCAATTCTCAGATATAAAAATAAAATACTCCAAGTGTAGCGCCATCATTAGTTTGGAGAACCCATTAATCACAGAATTAAACATACAATGATTATCTACTGTTTAGAAAGGGCCGGTGAGTTGTACAATAGGTAGTCTGATTAATAACACCGAATAAAACCAACTTTGCACATATGAGAAACTTTAACATCAAGTCTTATTGAAATGACAATTATTCCACTTGTATTCGTTCGCACTCGTTTATATCATTATCAAATAATTATAATAATTATAATTTTTAGTTTGTATGTATTATACAAAAAATTTTAATCTAAAAGGAGTAAAAAGTTTGTATGGGAAGTACTTAAAGCAGTACTCCAATTTTCCTCATCTTCGAACTTAGTCTCACAAATTAGATAAAAGTGTTGTTGGACAAACTACATCTAACAACTAACCAATTTATTCCAGATTCTTCAACCATCAAAACAAAATTTTAAAAAAATTATTCAGTATATTGTTATTATAGCTAAAAACTTGCTAAAGTGTGATTAAATGAAATTCGGTACATGCAATTTTCACCTTCTTTCGGAAAATTTGCATAAACATGTTGATTCACAATATAATAGTATATTTCAATAGAATACATACCTTGTAATTTGTGCAAAACTAATTTTTCTATTATGGTGTTCTTCTGTTGCATTCGGAACTGAAGCTACTGATAGTAAATTATAAGCATTTAATTGAACTTCGCCATTATTAATACCAGCTGAATTTTCCTCACTATCAACAGTACTAACTTTAAATCGATTCATTTTGATTTTTTAATGTGTTAAAAATTTATTTTTAACTCAATTTATTCACTTATTTAATAATAATAACTTAAAATAATTAGAGCAATGTTAAGTAAATATTATTAAAAATTAAATTAAATTATATTTGAGTATATTATTAGTGTTTTTAATATCAAAGAACAACATATTAAATTGTTTTACATTTTGGAAAAATTTTAATTTTGATGTTGTACCATTTATAAATATCACTTTAATTAATTAAATTATGTGTCTTTTTAATTATTCTCTGTTTAATTTACATATAATTTACATATATTCAAACTACAAGCGTATTTTAAATTATTCAAACAGTTATCTGAAATTATTATAAATTATATTATTTGATTTTTTAATTACTTTTAGCTTTTGTGAAATTCATGAAAAACTTTGTAAAATAAATTCGTCTTAATTTTAAAATGAATTAATTTCTTGTGCATATACACGAATAACGATTATTTCATATCGAAATTAGAGTTTTAATTTAATTAACATTAATGGTTTTTTCGTTTTTCATTTAAACAAATATAACACATTGTTTTTTTTTAATCACAAATGTTATATGTTATTCATCATTGATGAAAATTCTGCTTTTGGCAGGATTATCTGAGTAATTTCCAATATTATCTGTCTTCAATTATTACTAATAACTAAGAATTTTAATATTGTTTATAAAAGTTATGAGTTAATTTTTGTCTTGTGACAGTTAAATTAGTAATTTTATAATTTTAAAAAAAATACATTTGAAACTATTATTGTTAGTGTACTAATAATAGGTTAAAGATACTCTTTATATCACCTTCATCAGATAAAGATCATTATATTAACCATGATCTTAATTTTTATAAATGAATTTAATTTGAGTCAAAATAATTGATAATCCATTTTTTTGACTCAAATTAAATTCAATTATAAAAATTATCAGAACAACATTATTAATCAACAATAAACTGTTTATTATTGATTTTGAAAGTCACAAATATCTGAATGCCACCGAGAAGAATTATATTGTACAATGATTATTTTCTACAATACAATCTGCACGTCATCTAATATCCAATAGCCAACAAACATGAAATATCGAAAATAATAAATAACAATCCCAGTAATGTAATAGCCAACAAACATGAAACATCGAAAATAACAAATAACTATACCAGGAAAACCCTACAAATGATCGAGTATAGAAATAAGTAAAATAATAATTTTTTGTTATTAATTTGTGGTATTTGTTATATGTATTTATAAATTAAGTATGCATTTTATATTGCAAGTGATATTTTTGTTATAATGTGTGATAAAACATAACCTTTTCGTTACCCGGTCGGTCAAAGCTATTTATGCGGAAAAGAGTCTTAAACAAATAAAACATCTATCTTAGCAGTTTTTTTAAAATTAATATTAAAATAATATTATATATTATGGAGACTTTTAAAAAATTTACAAAAAATCCTTTTAGAAAATATCGTCTTCACATGCAAGAAAAATCATATCCTAAAATAGTAAATAATATTTGAACAATTGATTTGTTAAAATATAAAGAACCAGAAATCAAAACACTGATTTGAAAAAAATAATTATTATAATTACACGTAAAAGTTCCAAAATTAACTTTAATTGTATGTAGATAGGACGGAATAAAATAGAAAGATAGATGTCAATTAAAAAAAATGGAATTTTAGGCACGAATCTGATAATTCATTTCTGTCATAAAAACTTACAAACAATAAAAAATCCCAATAAAAATTACTTTTCCCTATTAAATCTTGAAACAGAATCCAAATAGATACTACGAAATTTTTTTGTTTTTTATATTGCACATAATTCTGTCTGACCCACCGGATAATTTACAAAAATCAATTTTTACCCACAATGAAAAAATAATCACTGGAGTGACCTACTGACAGCTTGAAGTTGCTCAACCCTACGTCCCTGCGGTATCACTGGAAATGCGATCACAGTTTACGGCAATTGTATGGTGTTTAATCGCGACCAAGATTTAATGTCTTGTTTATACACTTGGTGTATATAAGCATCTCACCAACAAACATGGTAGCTTTTACTTTACAAGTTCGCAATGTTGATCCGAAACATTTAAAATCAGTCACTTATCAATATTTTTCTCACAAGTATGAGTACTTAAGTTACATTATCGTTATTGTGTGCGTATTCATTACAAAAAGCAAGCAAATAAAAAAAAATGTTTACAAAATTTGATCAATGTAGTAATTTAGGTATTGCAAAACCTTCTAGTAATTAACAACACAATGATAGATGCAGAAGACAAAGTCGAATGTACATAAATACTAAATGAAGGGATTAATAAAGTGATTGGAAACGAATTAAATTAGCTATATGGTTAAGAGTTTTAATACTAGCACACGCTATTTAGATGTTTTGCAAATATACACATTGAACATCTATCAGTATCTATGTGCCAGTAAAGTTTCAGCATAGTTGAATTTTTAAATTTTTCAAAAATTTTACAAGGTCATAGCCACCCAGATTTTCTTTTGAAAAAAAAAAAAGACATTTGCTCAGAAGTCAATAAAATTTACAGAGATTATTAATGTAAATTATTGTATATTTCAAACTAATTAATTCATAACTTTAAGACTTACATCAATATTTGGTTGTGAAAATGCACTACAAAACTCTGAGAGCGATTCAGTATTCATCCAGCATTAAAATGAAAGAAATAACCCAAGCAACAAAACTGAGTGTCATCACCGTTATATTACCTACATAACACCTCAGTGTTGAACACCAAGTGGTGTCAGATTGGTGTAAATTACGTATTATTAACGTAACACACACGACTGAGTAACCGTCGATGCACCTGCGGCAAAAATTACTTCAGTTAGAAATTGTATTTCTTGTGTATTTCTGGTGTAAAATTAACCAATACGTATTTTTAAGACATGTTTGCGACTGATTTTAAACGTTTAACATAATTATTACTAATGTGTAAAAATAACCAGGATGCTTGAATTTGCCATGATTTTCTTACTTGTGTGATATTGTGGTAATATTTTTACGAGATAGTTACTGCGTTAATTATTAACTAAGTATTTTCAAGACGTGTTAGCAACTGATTTTATACGGCTAAATATTACTCAGGTAATTTAAGGTGATTTTATTACGTAGTAGCGACGTTTGATATACACTGGGTATTGTAATCTAGTTAAAATATTATCAAAATTATTTAACCTGAAATTCGGTTATTTATTCACGTTGTTTCCACTGCACAAATGATACATTTTGTTTGATGACTTGATATACATAATAATTATACCATATAATGAACATGATCCGTATATAATCCTAATTCGTGATTGACACTACAAAGTATCCAAAGTATCCCTATAAGGATTGATGATGCTCTTGATTCGCATTGCATTATGTGAATCACGATATAGACGACGAATTATGTTGATTATATGATATTTATGTAAAACAAAAAATAATTGGACTGTTCTATGTTCATAACATCTGAACTAAATTACAAGACTCAATATAACATATTACAAGGGTTGGTGATGCTTTTGATGCGCATTCTGGCGTGAAACAAAGATTCTTCTTTAGCACCATATAAATAGTAGGTGATTACTTACATAATAATATATATAGGCCTGAAAGTATTGTTTCTATATTTGACTTGGACGTACATACACATCTTACTAACAAATTAAGTAGCTGCGGCTTTGTGCCAAATATATAAGCTACAAAATTCAAAAAACCAAATCTACGAAGCAAATTGTTTGTCCTGTTGATTTCTATGTATTATCCAATAATTGTTTTTACGCATATCATTAAAACTGAATTTTACGCTATTGGCTTCATAGTTGATTGTTTTTGAGAATTGTGAGAATAGAATAGAAGTTCTTATAATTACTTTATATAACATTTTTGAATTGGAAAAAAGGCGGACAAATTAAATTAGGATAATTTGAAAAAAAAATCGTTTTAATCCAACATATAATTTATTTAGTGGTAAAAAAAAATAGATTTTACCATATATTAATATGCAGATAATTTTATGAGTATATTTGGGTTGAACTATTAAATTAAAAAATTGATTGTATTGTAAAAGTCTCGATAGTTTTAAAAATTAAAGGAACTATTAGGGCAATAAATAAGATCACTATTATTAGACGATATGTAGTATTTCAGTTCATTATATCAAAAACTTGTAAATTAAGCACTTATTATTCAATTTCTTCGTATTTTGTATACATTTTTTTGGCAAACATAATAAATAGCTATATAAATGTTAAATTCAAATTAACACTTGAAACGGAATAGATTTTTAAATTTACTATATTTTTAATATTTATTGTTATATTTACTAGCTTATTTTATAATATATTTTGTCAATATTATTGAAGACTGTAAATCTTTGTATATTTACAATAAATTAGATGTGAAATCTACAATTTTCTTTTATATTAAATAGTTAAATAGTTGTTAAATATTAGAAAATAACTTCATTATATTATTACAAGTATATTTTTTAACTTATTTAACTTTAAATGACATGTATATACTAAAGATAAACAATATTTATACTAAATCAGTTAATAATTTATAGACAAACATACTTTAAATTATTAAAAAACAAAAAATTAAAATAAATTGATTAGTACCTGCTAATCTTAAGATTAAACAGATAATCAATGTATATTATGTTTGATTATTAAAAATATATAAGTATATACAAGTGTACCAAGTAATATTAGTGAATATACACATAATGAATGTTCTCAAGATATGAAATAAGAAGCAATTGCATAAACTCCTAATTTTGACCAATTATTTTTTTTTATCTTCATACGAGTACGATATGAAAACCAAGATTAGATTGAAGGTGTGGTATAAGACAAAATTAAAATTAATAAGGTTCTAAAAAAATATATGTATATATAATTGGTTTGTTGCCCTTTTTACAAATATTTAAAAACAAACTAATTATTACAGAACAAGATATAACCAGATATTTGCAAATATATCGAGAAAAAAACGAATACGTGAATATATGCGGAAAATGATTCATTTGATGTGGTCAGGTGTAGCCTCATACTACTTAATACTTAATTTAGACATATTTCGCCTAAAGACGACTGGCATATTGAATTTATGTGAAAAACCAAAAATATAATAGAATACCAATATGCCTACAGTGGCAAGAAATCAATTTAAATATTCTTTGTCCTTCACATATTGTTAGTATTCGCCATTATCTGCAATTCACTATATAGTTTATGTAATCAATATCCGAATATACGAAATGTTCAAAAGATGTACAATATTTACTAAATAACGAGTATTTCTAATACATTTCTTAATGCAAATAGAAATTATTATTCAACTTTATAACTATTATTTCCATCTCTATTTATTTAACACATTCATTTTATAACCTAATGTACAATAAAGCATAAATTAATTAAATGTTTGCCTGAGGGTCTAGGAAAGTTCAACGTATTTTCGAATTTTTACACCATTGAACTTGAATATTACACGGAAAATATAATATCTATAATAGTTTTTACTCAAGAAAATTAATAAATTATCATTAACAAGGAAAATACTGTATTATATACTCGTTATAGTATATAATATACAATAATATTATAGAAGATATTATAAATATTAAAAACTGCGTATAAATTTGATTTGCTGATCTCAGTGATATAATCAGAAGTTTGCTGGTATTTTAAAAAAATAAATTTGTTTTTAATATATCTGAATTTGTTTGTGTCCTCCAAATTATATTGAACTCGCTTTTTTTTTGTTTGTATGCTAATGTTCTTATAGAATAACAGATATTTAAAAAAAAATTATTTTAATATTATAAATTTTGATTCTTTTATAATATTGAAAATACCACCGAGTATTTTAAATATTGTACTACAAGTATTTTAAATTTCCCAAATTTGTCTTCTTCTGTTGTAATAAAAGATCATTCATCAAATTTTTTCACCCATCACAATATTTTGTTTTTCCATATGTTGTTCGGGATACACCTAATTTTTAATTGATTTTTATGATATATTATTTAATAATTCGATGGTATACTTTTATTAAAATTAAAATAATTTCCTGAGAAATGGTAAGATCACCATTCAGTTTTCAGAATAATCCATTTTAACAAATTTAAAGGAAAATATGAATATCAAGTGGGAAAAGCACAAGTTGATGTGTACAGCTGTAAAATACACACCTTAAAGTTAAAAACTATTTTAATCTATTTAGCTTCTATTAATTATTATGTACATAAACTTAATAGACTAAAATACCTACATATTTAATAAATTAAAATTTCTAATATTATGCCGAGTGTGTAAACAGATAGAATATCTATATAATTATATATCAATGTCAAGTGATAATTAAAATTACATTACATATACTCGTATATCCCCGACTGAATAAAATTAATCAATAAAGTGTGTATTTTCCTGGAAAATATATTTTTTTATTTTTTTATTTGAAGAATGAATTAAATGCAATAATCAATAATCCAGAAATTTGAATTTATGAATTTCGGAAATTACTGACAAAAGAAAAACTATTCAATCATATCTGAATTCTATATATGAACACAATCTTTAACAAATGGTCATCATTTTTCTAAATTACACAAAATTATTTAATTTAATGCTATAGATGTGTATTGGATAAATTGGTGATTCCTTATCGAGGAATTGTTTCACTTAATTCACAAGCTAAATATAATGTTTATTATATAAAATAAATATTGTACTTATACTCTACATCTATGATAATTGTTGTTCATATATTAAACTTATTTTTTTTTTTATGAAAGAACACTTACTGGTCTCCCTGACATGTATCTACCTTAATAGTTGATTTAGTTAAATATCTATAAACAAATTTAAATCTTACGTACTTTATAGTTAATTTTCTATACTAGCTCTTATGTTATATCATTTTGATCTTGAGATAATTTTGAATAAACTAATTGAAGATAAATATGTTAGGAGTTAACATTATTCATTCGTGTGTCCAATAAGTGTCAATTTCGAGAGTTGATATATGCTCTGATATTTAAATTAATCTTATCATAAACATATTAAAATTTTTACGTATTTACCTGATAATTATAATCTTCGTCAGACATTGACTAATTAGATTTGATTGCGTAACTTTATTTCATTTTAATTTAATTTCATTATTACGAGTAATTTTAAAAAAAGAGTAAATATACCAATTAATTATAGGTATCAAGCATGATATCAATTGAAAAGAAAAGAAAATTCAGATTTTTTAGCTTTATAATTCATTTTATATCGAATAACTCTGTCAACTGATTTTGTAATACAAGTTTTAAGTAAAGTGTACTCTTTTTGCTTTTATTTTAAATTATTATTTTATAGGGATTATAAATCGAAAATCAAATTAGTTAAATTTACACCAATTATTAAAGATAATATTTATTATTTTATTATCGTACTGAAATTTTTATAATTAAATTGCTATAAAATATTGCATGAACAGAAATTTGCTAATTTGTACCAACCAATGAAAACCTATATTGATTCTTTCAATTATATATTTTCTTCGTTGTTTATGTAAAGCTTCATTAATTAACCTCTATGTTAAACTTTATTAAATATAAAATTTTGAATTACATAGTAAAAACTTTTGAATTCTCTGATGGTGATTATTTTTTTATTAAGGAAAATATTATATTATGAAGCCGTCAAAATTTTAAAATCTTTCAACTATTAATAGTAATAATTTTTTTATTATCTTTATATATATATATATTTTTCACATGAGTCATAATTAAAATAAAGCCAAATGTATAATACTTGAAAGTGGAATTGAAATTTGATTCATAGTTTTAACTGACGTATATTTTAGTAGAATCACCCAATAGAAAATAAAACAATAATAAACTATTACCGTTAAAAAGTTCACAGTGATGATGTCAATTGATGCAGTTTATAGGATATTGAGCTGTAAACTAACTTAAAGACAATTTTTCATGTATACAACAGATTCCATGTGGTTTACATTCAGTGGGGTATGGAACGTACCAGTACATGAAATTTTAATTACAAACATTGATGAATGAACCTTTAGTGATTGTATAACCCATTTATGATTACTATTAACTGTGACTTTATTATATAGTATTTTATATAATATATATATTCAAATCAATGATACAATGAACTATTTATATAAAAACAGAAGTAAAAAAAATACCATGCCAGTTATATATTGAATATATCATTAATAGTACATGTAGAAAAATATTGAAAAATTCAATTCAAATAATCAAATACAAAATTTACGCAATATCAATACCTAATGTGGTTATTGTAAAATAATGAACCTGTTTTAATTTCACATTTTAAAGAGTATATATATCAACCCAAGTTACGAGTAACAATTAGAATTTATTTTTTTAGTAGGAAAAAAGGATAAAAAAAGGTGAAAGTGAAAATTAGATGAAAAAGTGAAATAGCAAAGGTTAATATCGACTGCTAATCTACGAAATCACTTAATAAAACAGTACCATCGAACCACATTAACTGTCAAATAGACTGTCATAGAAAACAGTGTTGTCAATTTAATGTTTTCCACCTCTAAAGAAACAACCGTTACAATTGTTTCATGGTATAATATAAATTAAACTAGAACCAGAAGTATAATGTTGATAGTACGACTAATAGATCAATAAGCATTTTGTGTCCTCTAAATAATGAAGATGTAAAGAATGTCTGATTCTGTGGTTGATGTATTCACTTTGTCTGATTGGAATTCTGCCACAAACGTTTGACGATAGATAAATGTTGATAGTGAAACAACGTAAACATTAATATGAAGGACAATGAATTCATATGAAAAACACATTTACATCAACACAAAATTTAAGAATAACGAAAAATTCGGGTATACAAATTTCGGCAGTAATAATAAAATGTTTCACAATTATTATTTTACTATAAATAAAAGTTGATTTTTCTTTTGAAAAATGAAAAAATCAAAAACATTAATTTTCTTTGCGTATGATTATATGGTATGTGGCAAATAATTTATTGTAATGTTGTATGTAAATCACATATTGCAGATTTCAATATTATATGTAATGTACTATACTGTACACATAAAAGCATATTTAATAAATCATAATCAACAAATAATTTCCCTTTGATTTCATGTGGTATGTGAAAAATATGAGATGCGACAAGGCTACAAAAGTTATAATATTATAATATAGTAATAATTTGTTGATTTAAAACTTATACGCATTATATTTTTCTTTCATTTTTCATTTTTATGGACGAACATCACTTATTATTTATTATAACAATTAATTTAAGTGGAAGATAAAAACTATTAATATCATTAAGGTTACAAAACTTTTAATATCATCTTTACTTCTACATATTTAAAACGAAGATAATATTATAAATAATTATAGGAACGTGAAATTTGATGTTATTACTTCAAATGACATTTTAATAATCATTTTAAATTTTGATTTTAATTGCTCCAGAAGATGGTATGACAGCATGCCATTTTCAAATTTGAATGCCAATAGTGGAACGGCCTCCATATGTGGAATACGGTTATGTTGGATGGTCTATGACTCCAATGACAACATGATGACAAAGTGTCGGATTGCCGAAAATGAGCGGCAATGCAAATAGTTCACATCAGATGACAGCAGCTTGTATTAGGAAATAGCCTCAAATATCGTAAAATCGGTGATTAGTTTAGCAAACTGAATCTTAGAATATATATTAATACCGCTCAAATTTACATAACGACGACTCAACTGTGTTCAACGAAAATAGAAAAAAAAATACATTGCTTTGTATTGATATCTCAAACGAGTGTCTGAAATATGGCGAGGACAACATAATTAATATTCAATAAATTACTTAAACATAATGAGATACCCACATATTAAAGAACTAGTATCACAATACCTATATTTAAGAAAGGCAGTATAATTGATCTGTGAAACTATCGAGATATCACTTTATTAAGTGCTGTACAGAAACTGAGATTTGCGAACAGAATGGGCTTCAGATATAGAACAGATCAACTATTGATTGGATACTCATATTACGACAACTTGTGACGAAATCCATTGAATACAACATGCCGATTTTCATGTTCATCGTAGATTATCTAAATTGCTAGAAAACGCACTTAACGAAAGAAGAAAATGGTTTTAATTTTTTTGCAAGGAATGTTTACACTTAGGAAAAGAGGAAACTAAATATTTTAATTTAATTTAATTTAATATAAATAGATATTTGTTTCTATTTATTATTACTAAACTTTATGTACGAAAACATGATATACACAAAAATCTATATTCACTCATTCAATTATATATATTTTTTTACCATCATTTTCATAAAAGCTTCATAAAATTTTTAAATATTTAACGTATCATTCACAAGCCTGTGTTAATAGTTAGGTAATTCTATTTGATCTATGTGACATACACTGTTTCATCATCTAAAGTGAACGTTTTTGCCCATATTTTCTCAGTGTTAAGTTTATAATAAAACTATGCGAAGCATAACAGGTACTATGATCTGCAAATGGCATATGTCCAGATAAAAGATAATTTAACATTAAACTGTGCATTTTCATTTCGGACAACAAGAATTAATTTTACATTTTTCTTTAGAAAATGTCAAAACTCAATCGAATATCACAAACACTGTATCAATGGCGGTATTTGTAAAACTGCACAGTTGTGCAATTCAGTTCGGACACAATACAGTTGTTGTCAACTTCATTACGTTTGTGGTGAATTGCACATTTTGGATAGGCCTAAAGATTCAAGTTCTTGTTGATCTAAATTTAGATTTTCTCTTAAATTCCATATATTTGTGAAATAAAATTATATAAACATTATCCAGATGAATTAAAAAAACTTTTTTTCTTTCCAAAAATATCAATTTTGTGTAAACATCGAGTATATACAAATATTATAGAAATAATAAGTATATAGTATATAATATATAATGTTTAAATGCTCATTAAAATATTTTATTTATTGTTATTTTAACCGAATATAAAATTATTCATTTCAATTTCATTTAGTGGAATAATTTATGAACCAAAAAAAAAAACGCTAAATTGTAGTACGTTGACATTGGAATATTCATTGACATCAAGTATATAATAATAATAATAGTAATAATAATTTCTACTTGACTGATTGTAATAATAAAATGCATTAAAACTTTATTTCACTAATAAATTATCATTTTAACACTTTCAAATTATTTAAATATAATTCATATTTTTTATCATAATTTTATACATACACTATCTATTTGTGTTTGGTTAATTTTACATTTGGGACACTAAATTTTCTATTTATTTTAGTTTTAATTTTTTTCTTAAATAATCCTGCGAGACAATAGTTGTAAATTTTTTATAAAGATAATTGACATGAATATAAAATCCTTTTAATTTTAGAGTTTCTACACTTTGAAGTGAACCAAATAATTATTTTTTAAGTATAAGAAATTACTATTTACTAAATGTAATTTACATTTTTGCATTATTTATGATTTATTATCCACGTATGCACACATATATATGTATTAGCACATATCTTAAGTTATATTAATCGAAAAATTCAATTTTTCAAATAAGATCGAAAAAAAAATTAATTAATCAATTATTGTAACGAACTCACTCTTATTAACTTAAATTATTTTTGGATCACATCACTTCACTGTATAACGACGAATTAAAATTGAAGTACTTTCGTTAATGTCGCATTTAAAAAAAACTCAAAAATATGAAAACGGTTTTTTATTTATACATAAGGAGCTTTTAATAGTCGAAAGCCCAAACATACAATGAGATGTTTTTGTCACTTTGTAGTATATATATACATTAATTTATATATATACCTCTATATATAACTATATATTACATTTAGTCTGCCTATTTCATCGGTTGTTCGCGAATTAATAAAATTATTACTCGTCTTTAGATAAATATTCAAGAAGTATATACATAACACTCGTAAAATTCAGTTAAAAAAAGCTTCAGTTTTATTTCCGAAAAAAAAATTACAGACATTTTTCGATATTACTTGTTTTTCTTGATTTTCAAAAACAGGATACTTTTACTCGTACTATATTTATTTTTATACACTCGCAACTTGTATATGGATATTAAATATTTATAATTTTTAAAAACAAAACAGTGTATGTGCCATAATGGATAAAATCACATTCAATTAAATATAATTGTTGTGAATTTATTCAAAAATATCTATCGAATATATCTTGGTATTACATTATATCATAAAAAAAAAATTAAAAAATTCAAATATAGCAATTATTACCTGTAGTTTATAACGAAGCTGTTTAAAACGTTGAATGTAACACGGCATACAACGCAATAACATAATATGTTATAATGTTAAGGAATTTGAGGAACCTTATTCCCTTTCGCCCTTAAGATAATTTATGTCCAGCAAAATTAAAAAAACGATTTTTTTTAAACATATCATTAAATAGCTTTCGCTTAGAGCAACAAACAAAACGAAGTTAATGGTGACGCTTTATCAACGTTGAAGAGTAATCATTTGTAAAAATATATTTTGTTAAATAAATATATTTTAATTTAATATTAATAATTAATAATTTAATATTAATAATTAATAATATATTAATAAAACTAACAATATAATCACAACATTGTGAAAAAAGACTGCATCATAGTTATACGAGGAATATTACAAGTGTAATTTATCAATTTAGAATCTTAATGTAGGGAAACAATTAGACACAACAAGTTTCAATCTGAACCTAAAACTATTTATTTTATTCTGTTCGTATGTAAAATTGTTGCAGGAAAAAAATGTTTAATTAACTATACACACATTCAGTATTGTGTGATAATGGCATTTATGTTGTATTTATCTTTAAATTTGTATACTATTTGCCAATGGAAACTTGAGGTCGGAAAAGAAAAGGTTCGACACTGTTTGATACTATATATGTTGTTCAAGTCCATTATGTAAATTATAACCTTTTCTTAAACTAGTAAAACAAAAAAAAATATATTAAAATATTCGTTGTATTCAACTCTTTCAAAATAATATGAATTTTTTTTTTTTGCAAATAACCTATAATAGCGTAACACGAAATGTTGAATGTGAACTTGGATGGCATTGCATCAATA
>JANSTX010056921.1:1367-13887 GCA_027564355.1 Penthetria funebris
TAATTTACAGTCACGCTTATTACACAATAGTGTTCGACAAGATTGTTTCAGTAAAAGCATCAAATCTTTTTTAGCAGGAAGTTGTTGATATGAAAAAATCATAAATAATAAGTGTAATCAGTAGTTGCACATTGTTTAAGATGTGGCAAAATTTTTTTGATTTGTTGAATTACCGTTACAGTACAATGACTAAATATTTTCGGATAAAAAGTTTTATCGTTGCGTAAATAATAATTGCCACACCTTTCAACTTACCTACATATTTCTCATAAAATTTATGTGAAATGTGTCGTGCAAGTGCCTTAAATAAATCCTTATTTTTTATTTTCTTTTTTGCATAATATGGCATTAAATATTTTACAACCATATCGGCAACGGTTGTCTTATCCATTTTAACTTTTTCAATCAACACCTTTGCACCCGTATTATTCATAATAATATTATTTTCAATGTTTTTAGCACGACTTCGAAGATCAACTTCTTGTTTTATTGTGGACGTCGCAATTGTTGTTGTGGGCGATATTGATGATGATGCTATTGGTGGTGGTACAGGAACTGGTGGCAAAATATTATGTTGTGTATAGTCAATATTTTGTAAATATTCTTGTTTGATATTTTGCAGATACTCTTGTGGAGGATATTCTTCGTTAATATTTTGTGAGTATTCTTGTGGATATTCTTCTTTAATATTTTGTGGGTATTCTTCATTAATATTTTGTGGATATTCTTGTTTAATTTTAAATTGTAAGTTGGTTGTTGTATTTATAACTGAATTATTATTATTATTAATATTATTACAATTGTGATTATTTAAATTACTATTATTATTATTGTGACGATTGTTATTTGTTTTTGGTGTTTCTGATTTTAAAAATAAACTATCATAAGACGATAATTTTAAAGGTAATTCACGACGTTGATATAATTGATGTTCATGGCTTGTTGATGTTGTTGCTGTTGGTATCAATATTGTTGATGTTGTCGTTGCCGACATTATAGTTGCCGACACTGTCGTTTCTGATACAAAAGATGATGGTGGTGCATATAAATAATTTTTATTATTATTAATATTGTCATCGTCAATTTTCGATCGTTTGGGTGAGCAAAATGTATCGTCATCGACAAATGAATCCCATGGATTTTCATCACCAAATAAATCTTTAATAAATTCGTCATGTTTTCTCTTTAAATGTTTTTTTTTTTTTTCAATTTCCATATCGAAAACCTTTAAAACATCTTGAGATTTTTTTAGAATTTTTTCATCAATATCTCTTATCAATTGCTCCCTTCTTGATATGCTATTTAAATCATTTTCCAAATCATCATTCATATTATGTGCTTCAATATTTTCAAATGGTATTGTTGTATCATTTAAATTATTAAGATAGGACTTATTTTTCTTCGTAGCACTACTATCATCGTTATTACCACTGATGTCATCATCATTATCATCATCATCATCATCACCATCATTATCATCTTCTGATACACTTGAATGATATTCATAATTTCTTTCTGTTACAGATTTTTGTACTTTGTCCATTTCTTCTGTGTACTGCCTATCTAAATGTTTATTTCGATAAATTTCATTATCGGATGTAAATCTATCATTACTATTTTCATTATCGCTTAAATTGTTTACTTGTAAATTTCTTACATTTTCATCCACATTTATAATATTATTATTATTAGCATGATTATTTGTTTCTTCTAAATTACTATTATTATTGTAACTAATTACACTTGAATTTGAATTATCATCTTCCCAAGGTGATACAGCTGTATCAGCATCATCTATCTCTTTTTTAATTATTACAGTGTCTGATGGTTCACTTTTAAAATAAGATGAAATTGATGTTTGTGTAAGTAAATCTTTTTTCAGTCTATTTGGAGTTTTAAAGGTGTGTTTTAATAAATTTGAAGCCGGTTGAAAATCACATTCATTTTGATTATTAATTTTACTTTCTATATCTTTGACATCACCACCAAACACATTACGTTTTTTTGGTATATGAGCTCTTATCATTGGATATATTTTCAATTCAGATATAAATTTTCGAATTTCGGTTGTCTGAAAATTACAAACAAAAAAAAAATAAATAAATAAAATAAAAATAAAAAAAAAACACAAAATTAAAATAAATTATAAAACAATAGACTCATGTGTATTTACCTCTTTCACTATACTTCTTTTATATAAACTTAGTGCTTTATTTATTGTAAAACAACCATATTCAATATCAGCTGCTATATCTTCATAATCTTTATATTTTAAATCATATTCTAATTTATCATCATTGTCTTTACATTCAATAATATTTTTCTTTATTAAATCGGCAAACATACCAACATAAGAGTCTCGAATATTAATTGTTAATCCAGGAATTTTTGTACTTGTACTGGACGCATACTTTATGCGACACAATTGTGCCGATGGTTGCATTTCCAATAATTTTGCAGCATTTAATTTTCTTATTGCAAATTGTTGTTGCATTAAAGATGTTGTTTCCTTTCTTATATATTCATTACATTTATTAGTACTGTCATCAATTTCATCTTCATATATATTTGATTCTTCAGTTTTAATACCAGACCGTCCACCTATATTATTATAAATAAAAATTACAAAAAAAAAAAAA
The DNA here is from genome assembly GCA_027564355.1 of Penthetria funebris. Taxonomy (NCBI): domain Eukaryota; kingdom Metazoa; phylum Arthropoda; class Insecta; order Diptera; family Pleciidae; genus Penthetria; species Penthetria funebris. The sequence continues at coordinate 4,007 of JANSTX010056921.1, forward strand.
AAAAAAAAAAAACAACAAACTTTTCACCTTCATAAAGATCTGTACAATCATCAACGGAAACGAAACCACCTGAATAAAAATTCATTGATAATCTATTAAATGTGTCCAGTGATTTTGTTATTTTCTGTGGATCCTTACAAACATCACAACGATTCACACATTTTGGTGTTTTATCACCAAAATAATCGGCAAACAGATGATGACGACATGATAGTGTCTCACAATAATCACACATTTTTATAAAATCTTTATAACGTTGTTTTGCTTGTTCAATGCGTGATGGATGTTTTTCCTTATTTATATCATTTTTTAATAGAAAATCAATTGATTTAACTGAACTACGACAATAATATATTCGACAAAATGATTGTTTTCCATCACGTCCAGCTCGACCAGATTCCTAGAAGAAGAAAGGGATGGAGAGGAGGCAAAAGAAATAAATAATTTTCCAAACCCATTATTATTATTATTATTATTAAAATAATTTTTTCTTTTGACATTTACTTGATAATAACCGGCAACACTTTGTGGAACATCCCAATGAACAACAAAACGTACTGATGCCTTATCAACACCCATTCCAAAACTTATTGTTGCACTAATTACAGGATATACACCAGACATCCAATCTTCTTGTATTCGTATACGTTCAGATGTTTTAAGACCAGCATGATAGGCCATAGTTTTTATGCCATGTCTTGTTAAACCCGTTGCAACTTGTTCAACAGCTTCTCTTGTACGACAGTAAATAATACCGCATGCCTTTTTATTCTAAATAAAATAGGATTGTTTAAAAGAATAAATATTAAATATCTCCTCTTTATTTCGAATTTCATTAATAATTACCGATTTAATGTCAGGTTCATCTCTGCCCAAACACATTTTAGCAAATTCCTTTAAATGACCATAATCATCTTCAACAGAATTCTTATAAATAACATCATAAAATAAATTTTTACGAAAACATGGTGTCTTAAATTTTGCAATCGGTTCACGAAAACGTAAACTTTCAACAATATCTTTGACAACAGCTTTTGATGCGGTTGCTGTTAATGCAATCCATGGTATTTGAGCGGTTAGTGCACGTAATGCACCTAATTTTAAATAATCTGGACGAAAATCATGACCCCAAGAACTAACACAATGTGCCTCATCGACAACAATATATGCGACTTTATCATATTTTATCAATGAATGTAATAAATTTTTAAATAATGTTGTTGCTGCTTGTTCTGGTGTTATATAAAGAAATTTTGTTGTTGGTTTTATTGCTTTTAAATCATTTAAAACAGCTTCACGATGTTTTGTTGTCATTTTTGAATTTATCGATTCAGCACATATTTTCAATTTTGACAAATGATCCATTTGATCTTTTATAAGTGCCAATAATGGTGAAAATACAATTGATAATTGATCTTCATGTATCATTGTTGGTAATTGAAAACATAATGATTTACCGGCACCAGTTGGCATCGATACAAATACATCTTGACGTCCTGAAATTTGCAAAAAAAAAAAAAAATAAATAAACAAAAAGAAAATATGAGAAAACACAATCATTGATTAATATAAAGAAATTGTTACGTTAAATATTTGTATGGATATTATGAACATTTTCATAGTCTATGAATAGCATTTATTTAAAATATACGCGGGCCAAGATTGTATGAATGAATGTTTAATGGTTGCTTGATATGGAATTCGAAAGGGATACTTTTTATATTGTTTACTAGATGTGAATAAGTCTATGTTATTCATTGTTCACTTTAATTCATCATATTTACTATTTCTGTTACCTCATTTCTATGTACGCCTTATTATAAATTAAATTTCTTTAAAATTTGTAATTCATCATGATCACGTAGTATCACGGTTACGCTTCAATGTGCCCATTGTACTAACCTAATTTTGCACTACTTCAATTGTTTCGGTAGATGTATGGCATGTTGCACTATCTTGTTGAAACCACATATCGTCCAACCCGTTTTCATCAATTTTATTCAATATGTCTCTATATGTATTGCGCTGCATTGACTGTAACACTTTCAACAGCTTCATTTTTGAAGAAATAGGGTCCAATGGTGTTAGCAGCATGTACTGCACACTATACAGTTTTTTGTTTTTTTTTTTGAAGTAATGGCATAGATATTCATTTGCTTGTTGAAATATTCATTTTACCAAAAATGAAAATCATCGCTGAGCAAAATTTGAGGATAAATACCATAATACTTGCAATTGTTCAAGATCAAAACTTATATCTCAGCTCAGTCTTCACTTATCGTAGACCAACACACACAGTTTACAACTATTGTCAACATTTACTTTAAATTAACATGAATACTATAAACATATATGGGATCGATGTGTTGTATTTTAAATAATAAACTTCGTTCACAGAACGTAATACTTTTTTTATTTGAATCATCACTTCATATTTCAACAGTTCAACAATTCTATTATATCAAATTGTTTCTATTTTTAATTATGTGGATATAATCAATTGTTCAAGGCTACGTTCTTAACGTTCTTAATAAAACTAGTACAAGTCACATTAGAACTAATTTCCTTTAATTAATTTCAAATTGCATTGTCCAGTTTAACTTGTTTCTATCACTTTAGTCAAACAGCATTTATACATCTGTTGTACAATAGCTAATTTGTTAAGAAATACTTCGTTATTTAAATATAATATCCAATTTTATAATCTAATCGTCCAACATTCATCTCAAATTAATTCACTGCATGAAAAATAATAAATAAAATAAAAAACAAAAGAAAAGAAAAGAAAACAGCAACGTTTCCGTCAGATTGTTTTTTTTTTTTTTGTAAAATCAATTCTTGTAATATGCAAGTCTTGTATTCAAGATATTTGATAATTCAGGAAATTTGAAATCATATGAGTGAGTTCATAGGGTGCCACTATAATTCTACATTGCTGTTTCTAATAAATGATAAAATGTTTATCAATTTTTTGAATATTTCAGTAGAGTGGTGCATAAATCCATAGCTGTCTATTACATACTTTGTGAAGTATTTTTTCAAGCAATTGACAAATATGACATTCACACTATCTATTTAGTTTCGATCGACCATACGTTATTATTCTATCTTTTTAGCCTCGATCACACGTCGTTATTGACATAAATATTGTAAACGAGTTACCGGTGACAATAAATTTAATGGATTGGTCGACTACATCAAGCTTATTTATCCAAGTATTTATCTCGATCACGATATATGTTACTAATGGTGTGCTATTGAGGCGTTTATAGAATGATTGAAAAAAAAAAACGGGCAACAACAAACTAAAAATTTATGCACCATTGATAATTAATAATTTATCGTATATTTTCCAGTTGGTAAATTTCAATTATAGTTTCTTGAGTTCACATTTGATGTTACAACCTAGTAGTGTCGACCTATGCACTTATGGGGTGTATAGGTTAAGGTGAGATGATTTTCTTATAAAGAGTTTATTATATGCTAATGATGACGAAGAAAGTGTTACGATTGAAATATGAAATCGCAATTAAATGAAATGTTAAAATATAACAGCAAATGAGATCTACTAGAGTAGAATATAGATAATAAATTTATGAATTCATTTAAATGTTAAAGTCTTAGCTGTGTAACATTTCTTATACCATATTTATTGGGCTGGTCAGGTGGCGATGTTAAGTCGTGAAATTGATTATTTAATATGCACTTTACATATGTGCCATTATCACTATTTGATTTTATCATTTCAGATTGTATTTTTTTAATTTTTTTTTTTTTGTAGTAAACGACTTTTTTGTGTACATTGCAATTTCTGATTTCTTAATTCATATTCACTTTATCCCATTTACAGTTTATGCCTTTATTACTTCGATGAACCTCGTTCGTAATTATTTGAATTATTGGTCTGCTGCCATTCTTCAATTATTAGTTACATTTATCGAGCCAGAATATGCTATACAATAAAAATATTTTTGTGTTCAAGCAACTTTTTTACTTTCTATATAAAACTTATTACTATATTATTATTCAAAGTGTGTACTTACGTTTTAATATTGTTTGAATTGCATCTTCTTGTAAATCACTTTTAAAATCATTATGATTGAAAAATATTTTTAATTTTTCCCGTAAAAAAATCGTATCATAAATTTTACTCATATTTTTTATTGCTTTTCTTAATATTCGGTTTTTATGAAAAATGATTGTTTTGATGTTTAATTTTTATAAAGAAGCTGAACCGCACCAACAGCAGCAGCAGTAGCAGCAGCACGAACAGCACCACCACTGTAACAGTGTATATATAAAAAATTGCACTTAAATTTGTTAAAAATAATTATCATTGAAATAAATTTACATTTTAATAATAATAGTAACAAATGATCTTATTTTTCGATTATAAAATAAAAACGAGATTTTTCTCCAAATGAAAATCATAACCACATATTTTATTAAAAATAAACCTAGTACAATTTACATTATGCATATGTGGTCTATGTTCGATATCTTACAATGCATTTGGATAATGTAAATTGTTTAATTTCATGAATGTATAATGATATATAATGAATGTTTAATTTCATTCCATTTCATAGTTAATATTTAAAATTATTAATATAAATTTTAGATTAAAATAAATTTAAATGATTTACAGAAAAAACAAAATAAAAAAAAACATCGACATCGACTAAAATGTTGTTTATAGAATAAACTACAATTCATGTCATTAAAAAAGTATCATATGCAAACAAGAAGTGTCAATGCCAAGAACGAAACTTCTTAAGTCGACTTTCATAACCTCTTTTGAATGTTTACAGAATGATAAATTTGCGAACAAAATAAGATAATCAGTAAAATAATAATTAATTCATTCATTATAAAAGTTTAAACAAATTGAATTATAATTAATTAGAATATTGAATATATTTATAATAAAATAGTAGATATAATATGTAATGTTAGGCTTTCAATTTCGCACATATATATAAAATTTTATTTGTGGTTTTTCGAGTCAGTTTTTTTTAGAAAAGAATTCTCAATATGGAATTTTTACAAAATTAGTGTACGTATTTGGTAGTATTGCTTAAGGAAAATTCACAAATTTAAATATCAATTTAATTTTAAAAAAATTTATTACGTATAATTTTATTTTTAATATTTTATTAGTCCCACGAATAAATTCATCATCATTATATATTTTAATAGAATTTTGTTTTAAAATTTTTATTTTGCCAACATATTGTAGTTTATATTATTTAAAAAAAAAATATTTATTTACTTATTGAGATGAACATCATAAAGAAACTATAGAGATTATAATATTGTGATATTAATATAAAAATAAAAATTACAGTGGAAATTAATAAGTTTGTTTATTCTATATATATATAAATTGAGTGAAAATGCGTGTTGCAGCAATGGTTAGTGGTGGCAAAGATAGCTGTTATAATATGATGCAATGTGTTGCTGAAGGACATGAAATTGTAGCATTAGCTAATCTACATCCAAAAGATAAAGGTTTGTTTTTGAATTTATTTTAATTTTGTATTTATTAAATTATAATATATAATTTCGTTAAATCGAATGGAATAGATATTCTTTATATAAGATTAATAAATTGTATAATTAAAATGGAGTTGAGTGAAAAAATATTGTAAACTTTTTCACGACCGTATCCTTTTTTTGTTGTTATAAATTCATTATCATCATCATCATTGTCATCTTAAAATTTACGGCTCAAGGACGCATGGATGACAATACGATATTAATTTGCGATTTCCCATCCACACATAGCATTAAATGTCAACTGAAGAAAACTACAATCATGCACTAGTTGATATTAATTATAATTATATTATTATAATTCGACAGTTTTGTGTAACTGCACAGCTATTCAATAGTTGTAGTTATGTTTATTCATCATGTCAACAAACAATTGACAGTATTATATTGCCAATTGTCATAATCTGTGATCGTGATTCTAACGGGGTGAGGTAACTATAGGTTGAACCATTTACTCAACCCATCTTTGTCGACTGAAAAATTTTGATAATGTCGAGTTTTTTTCCGAATTGATGAATGAAAATCGTCTTACAAATAAATTATATAACTAACCAGATTTATACACCACCTAAATAATTCAATAATATGGAAAACCAGATAAATATTTGTGAATCATTATAGTTTTAAGTTTAGATACATTCTCAAAGTATAGATATATCGATATTCTGATGTTGCACTTATATGAATTTGTCACAATCTACAAAATTATGCATCAAGTACAGGGTGCTTCGCACATTCGTGCTCTTTCCAAAAATGTTCACAAAATTTCAGTTGATATAATCTCGATTTTATTACGATTGTCGATACATAAATTAACGGATGGTTCTTGGTTTACTATTGTACAATCTTTTTTAATTAGATATAACGAAAGGAAGCAGTCAGAAGTGATTAAATCCGGCAAATGCGAACGTCAATTGGGTGTCCCTTAAAATATATTTATTTAGTCCCTTCACATTAGAGTGGTGTACGGTTGCAGATTATATGTCAAGTTATATGTAAAATTTGGTGAATACACTCTACTTGTCCTTGAGCCGTTAAGGTTAAGATGATGATGATCCATTACTATGATCATAAAATTAAATTTTATTATTTGTCTCACAAAAATATGTGCCCATTATCTTGTTAAACTTCTTTGACAAACGTTTAATAGCAAATTGGTAAATTAAAAAAATATTTATTACCAAGAATTACTGCAAAGAGTCACATTATACAGTACATATTTATAATCGTATGCATATGCATGTATCTTTTCCATATTAATGTATACTTTGTAAATGTAATAAATAACTTAAAATTACATTTAATACAAAATAACAAAAAAAAAAAATAAAAAATATCGATTTCCAACGTCTGTGAAATGACCACAATAATATTTAAGTAAACCATGTCGACCCTTGTTTATTATCTTAAAAATAAATTATGAATAAAAATGTATAAATTAACATATTAGAACATTGTATTTATTATATTACTAAATAGACTTGGTTGTTTTGAAAAATAAAAATACAATTTTTTGTTTAAGATATAATGGAAAATTTTGTTATTTAAGTGTTTTTCAAGTTTATTTTTTAATTTTAATCTATCATTATTATCTATTGTGTACACCACACCACACCACTCTACTCATACACATCTACTCGTTTTGCATATTATAATATAAGAAACGAACGGAAAATTTAAAGAAAAGAACTGATTTGTTATTTTATTCCTACTATTGAACCAACAAAAGTTCATTTATATTCTATTTAATAGTTATAATCTTTAATGGACCTTGCAATTGTAAGGATAATAAATATTATTGTTATCAAATAATTCAGAAATTATCCACTTAATATTAATATGTAATAATCGTAGTTTTCAAATATGGAACATAAAATCATAATACTCGAAATTAACCAAAAACAACGTGGCTAGTACGTAGCAGTGGTAGGGAATGGAGTGAAGTGAAGGTGCTTGCTTAAGATCTGTAAACATTGGCAATTGTTCGTTGATACCCTATTCTTTCGCGTGAAGTAAATTTCGATATAATGATATTGACAAAAGCTAATCGAGAATAGGAAATTATATGAAAATGACTACGAAATGGTTTACAAAGAGAAGTCAAAACAATATCTTGGTTTTTCAAGCATTTCTTTGCATATTGAAAAAAAAGTTGGCGATGAAACACCAATGTTAATAGCTATAACTAACCTCTAGGAATTCTAGGATAACTAACCTCTAGGAATGCACAATATATGAATTTCTTGATTATGACGATCAAAACGAGATATACAAAATTGTTACACAACCAAAATGCTGCAGACAAATTTATAAATGATGAAAGCAGAAATGTGATTGATTGCTGACAAAGCAGTTCTAATAATAATAAATGAAAGTAAATTATAGCTTCTAAACAAGTCGCAAATGCTGTGAACAATATGAGACGAAATATGGCAAATGATTCCAATGACATCCCATCAAATATTTGAAAAAATATGGGTGGTATTGGTTAGCAATGGTGACGATACTCTCTACCATACAATTTTATAAAATTTCTTCACACACCTTAAAAATATGGAAAAGAATTTTGGACACAAAACTCCTTGATCAAATTACAATAATAATACAGAAAACCAGTTTGGATTCGTCGAAGACGACAGCTCAACATTTAATGCCACAAAATTATTAGAAAGTTCAGAGTTAATTAGAAAGACATTGGTTACCCATTTGCTGTTAAAATTTGAATATTTAGAATAAGTTATCACATCAAGCGGTAACATTGATGTTGATATTCAACATCGAAGGTTGGGTTAAGTGGAGATCTGAATCCAAAGTTTTATGTGATTGAAAAATGTTATCAAAAGTAAATGAAAAGGTGTATGCAACTGTTGTTCGACCCAATGTGCAACAACTAGACATATAGCTGAAATAAGAATGTTAAGAAATATTATAACAAATCTATTCTTTAATATCCATCTATTTCGTGTTGACGTCAATCACGACGTGATTTTTCACCATTAAGAAGAAGATACGAGTATCAGATATCTATTACAATAATGTAAATAATGGATGATTAGTTAATTTTGTACAGAGAAGAGATTTAGTATTTTTCTTTGATAATAAAATGTATGTATTTTTCATAATACGAATGATAATATTGACTTCTTAAAGTACATACATTTAAATTTGAATAAAATATGTACAAATATTATAAATTACAATGATAATATTGAGAAATACTTAGTACATTAAAATAATACAATTATATTAACCACATATCAGACATTATATTCTAGACTTATTTTTTCTTAATATTTACATAAAAATTGATGAAAATGTTGACATAAATGATATACATTGAAATCACGTGTAATTAATGTTATCAAATCAAATAAATTATCATCTTAAAGATTAATACCCGCGAACAACAATGTATTTGATATTAATAAGTTTTATAACCTTATAACTAGTTAAAGAGACCCCATATAGAACACCCTTAAAATATGTTTCATATCTATTTATTAAATTACTTTATAATATGCCATTAATGTTAATGTTAAGGTTGTATGAATACGTAAAAATCAGTCATCTGTCCGTGGGCGAATTAATAATGAAGTTAAAAATCTAAGGGCATGTGCGAGTTGTCGCACCAAAAACGATATCGTTTTTCTCATTCAGGCATTCTTTAAAAGAACACATGCAAAATGTTAGGCACATTACACGAACATTTGCAAATGAAAAACCCATCAGTAACAAATTGAGTTTGAGAAATTGAACGATTATTATCAATAGTCAGTGTACAAGAGATGGTCGATATTCCTGTAAATACAGCACAGTAAACTTAACTACAATCCAAAGTACAAACAACAATGGAATATGTTATTAATGGGCATCATTTCATTAATTATTTATACGAATCATTCATAAAATCACAACACCACCATTCAACAATGTTGAGAAATTACAATATATCAACATAGTACTATTTTGGGTGAGACGAGAAATTTGATACAACATTTTTCAATAACAGAAGAAAACTACAATATAGCTTCAGATTTGTTGGGCAACACCGTTACAATAACAGACGACTATCCATATATTTGCAAATGTTGATATTACCCCAAACAATTAGTTGTAGGAACGTTAGAAAAATGCTTAAACCGATGAAATTGAGTAAGGAACAATAATGGAGAAATTTTTGTAATCAAATAAATCACATAACAATTAGTAGAAAATGGAGAAAATCGCTGTTAGTCGTTCGTAGCTATAGAGGCGCGAATGTTTTAAGTTCGCAGACGATTTGGCGAATCAATTAACAATTAACATGGACATGGATGACATTGCAT
>JANSTX010056932.1:2901-21633 GCA_027564355.1 Penthetria funebris
GCGATCCGTCATTTGAATATTTCTCCAGAGTGGCGAATAAATAAGCCGTCTTACTTACCTAATTTGATGGTTAGATATTTTAATATTATGACACCGTTTTTCTTTAGCATCGAGTCCACGCTATTATTATCAAAACTCATGATCGAGTTACCGGTGGCATCACGTTAGTGGGCCACTTCTTTTGTCAACCGAGATAATTTTGCGAAGGATACTTACAATCATTTGAAATTATAAATTTGTATACTTATCCAATTTATTTCAATTGTTTAACCCGTATAAGTGTTTACTAATGCATAGTTGCTGCTCTTTTAATTAATAATATTTATAATTTATTAATTTGTTTTTAATAGAAACATATTAAGACAATGTAAATTGTATTATAATATTTATTTATTTTATTTAACTTAAGTTTTGGTTATTTTGGTTACTCTCTGGCAGTCTAAAAAAAAATCATTGTGTAACCGCGCAAAATTGAAAGTCCAGCTAATTAACTGGCAAAATCGCGATCATATGATAGCGTTATATAAATTTTAATTTTTTTTTTCAAGTAATATAAAAGATAAAATGAATATTGAAATGATTTACATTTGTGTTTCCATTGTTTAGATGATATTAAATTTAATTTATAATTAATAATTTTAACGATTGTAAGACACAAAGATGTAATCGTACTCATTTCACAGCATCAGATTAATGTGTACCTGATGGTGTAATGCAGATTCTACAAGGGTCATTCTAATTGACAAAAATTAAAAACTTAAGAGTTTAAAATGCACTGGGTGGCGGTGTAATTACAGAGCTGCAGATGCAGTCGTTTCTAGTTATACACAAAGCGATTTCATTTCGGAGAACGTACATTTGCAATTTAAAATATCTTATTTAAGATATTTTGAGAAGTTACAAATTACAGGATAAAATATAAAAAATGAAGCTTATCTTATCACATCCATCTACAAGGAATTGTCACCCACTCCCACCATATTTAATAACGATCAAAATTATAAGAAAATAATAAAAATAACAAATAAATTATAATTAACAATTAAAATCAATCACTGTTTATTTACATTTGTCAAATGTCAAATAGAAAAAGATGAGAAATGAATGCGCAGGCTATTTCAAATATAAATTGTATGCTCTATAGGCGAATAGAGTCCGTTTCATTAATTATAAATTGGCCACTTTTATTATTTCAAATATGAAAGTGGCCAATTTTTGAATTATGAAACGAACTCTATTCGCCATTTATTGTACATTTATATATGACATACACTTGCGCATGTCATTTCTCATTTTTATTTGTTGACATTTGTTAAATATAGTAAACATTCAATGTTTATGAAAGTCCAAACCAAAAGTGTTTCTTTTTTGTTATTTTGCAGACAGCGGAATTGCTTGATTATTATCTCAAACATGGATAACATAACATATTGGAACCTTTAGCAACCGAAATAATTTTTGTTAGTTCAATGTATAGTGGTTTATTATAACGATGTTCGATGCCATTTCATATAGATATTGAGATGATCAGGTTAACGTTAAAACAGAGGTGATAAAAGCAAGTGCAGTCCTTCAACTATAACATATACTTTAATTTTTAATATATACGAATTATATTTTGAATATCCACGTAATGCAACAATTTATTTTTAACTTAAAAATACCTAAGACATGCCAAGCAGTTCTGTACATAACGTTAAAGTATATTTAGGATGCGGCTACGAAACATTTTGCAATGAAAGGCTCTATCATAAACTGATCAATCTGTATCTAGACTATGAGTTATTGATGAACCAAAAGTTTGAATATCCAAGACCCATAAAAGAATTATCGCTTGTAAATTCAAGACCCATAAAAGAATTATCGCTTGTAAATTCAAGACCCATAAAAGGATTATCGCTTGTAAATTAAATATTCATAAAGAGTAGATATAAGCAAGTTGCAATGATTTCAAATTACACAATGGAATACAATGGACACATGTCTTTCTTGAAAGGTTAAATAAAACACTTCACATACAGTACATACAAATTATATAATTATGTTGTGTACTTACTCTCACTTTCCGATAATAGCAGACAAATGCTATCAGTAAAATTAAAAATATTAATTCTAGTGGTTAGAACTTCATCATAATTCAGTCCAACATGAGTTTGTACCTAGACTAAGAGTTATTGATGAACCAAAAGTTTGAATATCCAAGACCCATAAAAGAATTATCGCTTGTAAATTCAAGAATCCATAAAAGAATTATCGCTTGTATATTAAATATTCAAAAAGAGTAGATATAAGCAAGTTGCAATGATTTCAAATTACACAATGGAATACAATGGACATACATGTCTTTCTTGAAAGGTTAAATAAAACACTTCACATACAGTACATACAAATAATATAATTATGTTGTCTACTTACTCTCACTTTCCGATGAAGCAGACAAATGTCATCAGTAAAATTAAAAATATTCATTCTACTGGTTAGACCTTCATTATAATTCAGTCCAACATCAGCAGAGGTGATAAAATACAATATCAGTAAACTCTTCACAATGCAAAACCTTACGTCGTGAATCATGATATAGACCACCAGATAATGATAATTAATTTAAACAGCAAAATAAAATGTTTATGATTACTTGAACATCGAACCTCTTATTTTAAAGCAATCTTTGAAATTATAAAACAGCGAGAAATATCAATTTTAAATTTACTATGTACTATGTTGTGACAATTTGTTAATTCCACTAAAATACATAATATCATTTTAACAACATCTTCAATTAAACCTGGGTATTCTACACAAACAAGATCTTGTCGTAGAATATACACACATCGTGATTCATTTTAATTCTATTTTTTTGTTTTCTTATTGTATTGACAAAAATAAGAAACCAAGCAATATATTACAAAAGAAAAATAAAATGACATTTATTAAATCAATTTCGAATGGCGGCTCACGTTTGACAATATATGAAAAAAAAAGAAGGAATTCAACAAAACTTACAAAAACAAATGGATGAAAAATTGAAAATCTGGTACATTTTGTTTTCGGGCAAAAAATTCAAATTTTTGAATATTCGCGAACTTTTTATAATAAAATAAGGCGAATAAATGATACTCCTTTCGCTATTTCATTAAAAATATACTCCATTCGCTTGAAATGCGCATTAAAAATGCGTATATAACATATTTTTTTATTATTTTATAACATTATAATACAACGCATGCTCTTCTGGTACGATTTTTCATTTTGGACAGGTACAATTTTATTTTCACTATTCGATGTATGCGCGATGTGTCAGATTGTGTCATATTGTCATTTTTCTTTAGCAAACTGTCAAATAAAAATATTTAAATGTTTATTTTATTGCAAATTTAGTTCATTGTTTTAAAATAAAATGTATTCTTTATTATTTATTATATAATAAAGAATTAATTTGTTATGTTATGAAATGTTCTAAAAGATTGCTAATAAATCCATATTTTGATGCATTCTGGAACGATTTGGATAACAAGTAGCAAAGGTACTGATATAACTATTATCTACGAATTGGCGATTATTCTATTTAGAAGTAAATTTTCAAAGAAGAAAATATAAAATATGGCAACATAATATTGTATATTAACATGATTTTGATGCAAGTGTAATTATTAAATACAGATAATGTAATATTAGAAACTTTGGGAGAAGCTGAGAAATTGTAACTTTCAAATATGAAGCAGCATTACGTATGCAGTAAATCAAATAATCAATGCAAACAATGGAAGTAAGTGTTTTTATTCAAACTAATTTAAGCTATCAGGAAGGCATTCATCCAGAAATCGATAGTTTCCTGAAAACTTCATTTAAAAGATATGGAACTATTTAAATTTATATTTATTATTTAATAATACGATCATTTAATATAATTCATTTGAATTAAATACACGTTGTGCTATTTACTGCAACTTGGTCTGTTTGCATAACGTCAAGAAATCGACTTTTGTTAAGGAAATTAAATCAGTTGCCTTCTTCAAAATTATTGGAAAGCTAATTCAATTAAAATTTGTAAAAAAATGTGCTTTACTTGGTTCTATGAATGTTTAACATCGTTTTGGTCGTGCTTAAGATAGTCATATGACAGTTGAACTAAGAGATGAAGAACAAATGGACTTTTGAAAAATCATGAACATGATATTCTCTAGAAATCTTAACAATGATTGAAGACGCTATAACCTATACCTGCACTGAATAAGGTTGTTACAAATCTTCAAAAAGCTGATCTAGATTCTTCATTTGAACGTGATTTTCTTGTTTATCATCAAAATTTACATAATCAACTTGAAAAACTTAATCTATTTAGTACTTACTTGAATTATACGCTTTTCTGTGTATGTCAAAAATCAAGGCCAATCGCAACAAAATCGTGTGTCCATGCTTCAGTGATAACTGCGACTCAAATCGATCAATACTATTCAGAATAATTATTTTTGGAAGAAAGATTTTGCTGCAATTGACTATATCTGGCTAACAATTAAAACTTATTCGATGTCATCAAGACATTTTTCTAGTTGATAAATACAGAAATTTGATGTGAGAAACTGATGTTAATGTTGTATACATAAGCAAATAGTTCATGCATATACTCTTTATCATCTTGGCATACAATCTAATTTGGAATAATGTCTAGAAAAATTTATTAACGATCACCAAATTTATAGTCTATATTTTTAGTTCAAAACTTAATATATTTTTCGAGGAGATATTGTATTCAGTATGTGTGGTTTAATTAAGACTTAATATTTATTGCACCATTGCTGCTATGAACAACCAGATCGACCATGTTTTTTGTTACTCTAAATATTTCCAGCGCATATCCTAAGATATAATTTTTTTTGCTCGATAATCGTGTCCATTGCATTGAGATCTGCTACCAATTTTATGATATTTTTCACTTTTCACGACTCGTAGCCACGCAATATCACAGACAAACAAGCCTTCCAAGATGCAAGATTCTGCTTGTCATAATATAAACCGCAAATAGTGTTCATCGGTTTAGACTGCTTTCCATCCCGTTTCCAGTATTTTCAATGTCCATAACAATAACAAGACTGTCGAACGCTTGTTTAAAGTCCAGGTCTGAAATGCAAAGTGAACCAAAGAAAAAATAAAAATAGCAATCAATCATCATAATAAATAAGAAATCGTCACAGCGTATACATTAATATTCTTATTCATTATAGCATAACAGATAATATATTTTAAGTCTATTTTTGCGTCACGGTCTAAAATAAAATAAAAACACAAAAACATAAAACACACCTTAAAATCAACTAATTTTATTCATTATTATTATTTGAACATTACTCTGTCTCAGGATGATATCTTTCCATATGCGATTTTAATACACAATTGTGTGCAAATGCAGCTCCACACTTATAACACACATATGGTTTTTCTCCGGTATGCACACGTTTATGCACATTAAGGGTATATCTATTTTGAAATTTCTTATCACATTGGGTGCAAGAAAATGGACGTTCGCCAGTATGAACTACCATATGCTGATTTAATGACTTCCTAAAAAATAGAAAACAGATTTAAATGGTCAGAAAGTATATTATATAATAATCAGAGTATATGTAAGAAGCACACATCACAATTATATGAAAGATGAAATTAAATTGTATTCAACGATGTAGCATAAGTTTAAAATGTTTTAAAACCACTTTAATGTTTTCAAATATTACAGAAAACGTGATCATATAAAAGTAGATTATTTTCTTTCAAAAATATAACTATTATTTAATTTTATTAATAGCAATGCTATGTAACAACCTTTAGCTTGCGTATATGGATAAAATTTGAAACCTGGAATGTTAAAACCATGGTTAAACCAATGAAACTAAACTAATCTTACAGAGAATCAGCATATGATCTGTACCGTACCTACATTACCAAAAGAAATAGCTCTTACATCCCAAATTTGTGAGGGATGAAAACTTCTGTATGTTATTATGTTGACTGCCGACCTCTGGTGTTATGACATGTGTATTTATGTTGATCTTCATGTGAACAAAAGGTATTGTTAATTCGAAGTTCATTGTTAACACAAAAATAAATGCCTCTTCATTTTCACTGACTGTTTTTTCATTATTATTTCCCACCCTAACATTAAAATCACCCAATATAATAATTTTGTCGTTAGATGAAAAGCTATCTTATGTTATATTCCAGAAGGCAAATCGCAAAATATTCTGTTTTCATTTCAGTTTTATCCCTGTTCGTTTCCAGTCGTCGTATAAATTCAATCCATTATCCAAGACTACATTTCTAGTACTTTGTGTAGTATTAATTTATAGTCTAAGAGGCAGTCTGCCAAACTAACCTCTGACTTTACGACATTTGAAGCCAATATGACCGTTGATTGGTCGCGTCCTTTCGGGAAACTCCCATATGCCACATATGGATGACGTTCCACTATTCACAACCTATGGACGCGTCCAGTTACATTGAACTTTGCAAGTGGCATGCTGTCAGTGCATACCACTTTCTGGAATGGGATAACACAAGAAATTTAATACTGAGACGAAAAAAACTTAAAATGTAAAATATACAACACTAACGTAAAAGATGTACAAAATCTGTGAAAAGAGTTTGTTCGATTGGATAAAAAATTTGAGAAAAATGCACGACGAAATAAGCGTAAGTACTTCGTAAATATTGCAACCCGTGCACAATACGTTGCAAATTCAACTAACATGAGGAAAACCTATCATCTTATAAGAAAAAACTGATTGGAAAGTGTCATAAAGAACAGAACGTCCAATTTATTTCAGTAACGACTGTTTAATTTTAAATGAGACGCAACAGGATGGACAGAGTACTTTAATGAGCTGCTGAATAGGTTCATGGTTCAGGTTACTCAGAGCTCAGTTAAAAAGAGGCGGGTTAAACAGATTTTTAGCTTATGCTTCCAGTCTAGGTGAAATAAAATTTGCATTACAATATCTATGTGTCAGAAATGCTAAAAGTGGACGTACACAACATTGCATCTGTATCATTTTGCATTATTGGTGTGATATAATTCGATTAAAATTTTCTTAAGGGTCGCTCCAAAGCTATTTTTAATTTTAATTAATGACCTAACTTTTATCACAAACTGCGAGCACGATTTACAGCTACACTGATGACAGCACTCTGCATCATTCTTATTATTTCGACAAAAGGCCATTAGCTTTGATATGGACAATACTCTAAACAGCGATTTAAATTTAATTCTGATTGGGGACGGAAAAATATTGTAATATTCAATGCGAATAAGACGCAGTTGTTTTTATTCTTACTAAGTCAATCCCAAACGTGTTGCCTTTAAATATAATTAATCATATATAAGGTCTTTAATGGAGCACGACTCGCACATAAGGGGCTGGTGATTCGACGACCACCCTTGGTTCTCTCGACAGGATTCAGAGTCGAGCCTTTCGACTTATACGTGATGAACAAATCACCGGTCACACAGCACTCGCATTCTGTTGAATTTACGTTTGGTCGCACGCTTAAATTTCGTGGTACGTTTATCTTCTAAATTAATAACTTACGAATTTCGTAATAATCTTCCACAAACTGCACATGGTAACTGCGGAAGTTCATGACAAATTCTATGCTTATTTAACATTGATAATTTTGTAAATTTTTTGCCACAAATATTACATACTGGCAATTTATCAATATCCACTGGAATAAATTTTTCTTCCATATGGGTATTTATATGCAATCTGTAATCAGTTTCATTCTTGAATATCTTTTTACATATTTCAATTTTACACTTATATTGTTTATTACCTGAAATTAGAATATTAAAATTCATAAATTAGAAGTGAAATATAATTTCAATTATAGACTCATTACTTGAAAAAAGTAATTAATTGAACTTACTACTATGAGATGGGAAACGGTCAGTAACATTTCTCAATGAAGTTTGCTGCCTCTTCATTGTTATATAATCTATTATACTACTTTCGTTATTACTATCCTTATCTGTAAACATATTAAAAAGAAATTAGCAAGAAGGAACTGTAAATAGGAAAGTTTGTGGTACAACGTGAGTTTTAAATACAAATTGTAAAACTAAGAACAAAACTTCGGAAAGTGTTTAAAATAAATATGAGAGATTAAATGAAAATATTTACTGTATGTGTAATAAAAGTTAAGAAAATCATAGAAAACCCCTTGCAGAATTTTGTTTGCGATTCTCAATGAATGGCTCAACGAATAAAAGGCTTTCTTAAGAAGATTTCCATAAAAACCTTAGCAACAATTCGAAATGCTGATGGTCGAAATGATCACGTTTATCAAAGAAAGATTAGATACTCTTTTGGACAGATAATATTTCTGTAGGAGCGAATACACCTGTATCGTGCACAGAATGTAGCTGTTATTAAAAAAAAGAAGATAGTACGCGGTCATATGATGAAATATAAATATCTCTTAAGACATTTGAACCTGTTTGAGAACGAAATCTCCATTAATTTTTTATCTGTTTTGGTAACATAATAAACAAAACAAGTTAGAAAATGACCAGAATAAAGTGCGCTTTCCCACGTTGATGTTCTTTTGTCTATGTTAGTATTTAGATTAGAAATGCTATTAAATCTCTTGGGCTGCAATTTCTGGTAGGTTCATCAGTATATGACTGCCCAGCAGTCTATATATCTGCACCTGCACAGGTTACATTGGATAAAAAATTACCGAAGATTTTTTCATATCAATAATGTTGTTGTGGAGAATAGTTGGCATGATCTGTTGAATCAGTGATCAGTTAATACACACACACATATAATGCCACTGGAAAATATTGTGAACATGAAATTTGTAAATTTCGATAAAAAATTTTGCATTACCTAATTCTGGAATATGAAATCTATTAATAATATTTTCGACTTCAATTAATTCGTCATATTTTGACGTTGAATCTGGATATATACATGATAGTTTTTGAGATTCTGTTACGATATTTACTGTTTCCTGCTCATTTGAATTATCAATTTGATCATCAACATTGTCATCAGCAACATTAGCACTATGTTCATCATCAATATTAACACTATTCTCATCTTCAATAATTTGAAAAACATTTACATGTTCTTCGTTATCGTCATCTTCAATTATATTAATATTGGTTTCATCATTTAATTGTGTCTCAATTTCCTCTGTATGATTAACATTCCTAGAATTTACTTCAGTTTCATTAATTTGGACATCATTTAATTTAAGCTGATTTCTATTAGACAATTTTTTTTTACACCATCGCCAATTTTTGCGCTTACAAATAGGTTTTCGTTTTTTAGTAAGTTTATCTTCAGCTTCGATAATTTCAAGTGCTCTTCTAAAAAAAAGATTCGATTTTAAAGATATTTGTCGAAATTTCACACAGTCAAATAATTGATTATAACACAGTGAACATATTTGTTTGGATAATCTATCTTCCTCATTAACCTGAAATATAATAAATTTGGTTTTGTTTAATATAATAATCAATACGATAGGAATTAAATTCAGTGTTAGGAGGGTGCCACAATGTTGGTTGTTTGGTTAGCAGTGACGGATACGACTAAACCTACGAAGGATTCCAATTAGCATGTAGGTGCCGTTTTGAAACCACATACTCGAGGAAACCCGGTTAATTATTGCAGATAGGCACACTAAATCCATATCATGGCGTTTAGAAAAAACCACCAGATCTCTTAGTCTTTTAGTTGCAATTTCCGATAGGTTAGGTAGTAAATGCCTGCCCAGAAGCCAATATCTCTGCTGAGAAAGTGCTGGGCATTTGCATAGAAGGTGTTTTGTAGTTCCCTTTTCATCTACATCGCCGCAAGTGCGACGAAAAGAATTAAAAGGGATACCCAATCTTGACGCATGTTCCTCGATCGGCCAGTGTCCCGTGAGCACTGCAACGGACCCGGTCATATCCCGACTTTAAAATCATATGAGTTCTTCCGTTTTACTCCGCCCAATCTCGGGCCAAATAATCCTAGATAATCTGCATGTAGGTAGGCCTTTCCACCTAGCATTGACCAGTCTCAAATAGCATACGACAGTTTGTTTCATTCCCTTAGTGGCGGAGAAACTTGCTCCGCCAGTGATATATAAAGACCCGTTTTGATTTGCAGACCGACGAGGTAAGCGACATAATGGTAAATATACTGTACGTGGCTATCGCCACTCGTTGTACGGGAATCAAAGCAGACATCAAGAAGGCACATGTCTTCCAGAATGCAAACATATCCGCTGGAAATACGCTTGAATTGTTTGGTAGCCTAAAGGATTCTGCACCGCTGATAGTGTCTGAGAAAACCCCAGCTCCAACCACGGCTTCCATCTTGGAACCGTCGGTAAAAATGATGGTATCGAAACCATCCAAGGGGTTTTCGCTCTTCCAATCCACGACATCAATGTAGTATACAGGTTAATACGGATGATTTAAATATTAATTGTACATAAAATAAAATACTTACTTCAATGCGAACAAAGTTTTTCAATAATTTCGGAATTTGATCAGTAAACACTGAAAAATATTTAACATCTTCAGTTTCCAAACACAAACGACATACATTGGCTTCATTCCTTAAAGCTGTTTTCAAGTCATCTATTTGAATCATTTTATTACTATAGAATTTCTCACTTCTACTTTTTGTCAGTCGATTTTTTACTTCTAAACTGTTATTATTTCCATTGTAATTAAATTCAGTTTTCGGTTCAATATTTTCATATTTAAGTGGATTGCAAGATACAAATGTAAAATCTGAATTCATTCCTTTAATTAAATTTCCTTCATTATTTAATTCATAGTTTCGAAATAAATAAGATTGAAAATCTATATCTGTATCTTCAAAATAATGTCTATTCATTGTAGATTCTAAATGATTCACCAGTGAATTCTCATCATTAATGTCATCATTATTATCATTATTACCATCATCTTCGTCATAATTGATATTATCCCACTCTTGATTTCCACTACAACTATAAATTTTTATTGATAAGAATAAATAATAAGTTGAGACCTTCAAGGCGACCCTATTAGACCCTATCTGATATTCATCTTGATTATAACCGAATGACTATGTTCTCATATATTGGCAAGGATAAGGACCAACGGGTTCATTCGGGTGTTGGTTTACTTTTGAATCATCGATTTGAACAGAACATTCATAATATAAAATATCGAAATGATAGATTACTTACACTATATTTCAAATTTCGGTAATAATTTGATGCATATAGTCTGTACTTATGCGGAGGATGTAAATAAACCAACAGTTAACTATTGACTACATTATATCAAATTTTGGATGTAAGAGCTATTTATTTTGGTAATGTATGTACGAATTATATGCTGATTCTCTGTAAGATCAGAATAATTACAATATTAATAAAATCTAAGGCTCCAGAATGTATTTAAAGAGCAAATATTTAATCTATTATGGATTTATGGATCCAAATACAGCCTAAAAACCCCAGTAGAATACAGAATATATAAACTCATTAGAAATAGAATTAATGTCAAAATAACACAAATTATAAAAGAATACTGAAACCGTTTCAGTAAAGATATGGAACGTGATTTGTATGTGGACAAAAGAAAATTTGGAATTTTCTCAAAAATAGAAAGAAACCAGGCACAGAGTTCAAGATAATAATTTTTATGTCAACCAACATCTGATTGAACAAGCAATTAATACATTGGAAAATAGAAAATCTGCCGGAATTGATGATATCACAAACGAGTGTCTGAAATATGGTAGGGGCAACCTAATTGCTGAGATTGTTAAATTGTTCAATAATTTAATTGAACATAGAGCAGATACGCACACATTGAAGAACTAGTGTAACAATACCTTAATTTAAAAAGAGCAATAAAGCTGATTCGAGAAACTATTGTCGTATCTTATTAAGTGCTGTTCAGAAACACTTTACTAAAATTATTATTTGTTATTGCAGAAAATGAGGACGATTTGCAACGTTTATTATTTGCATTTAAACAAGATGCTGAAACCTTAAAAATGTTGATATCTACAATGAAAACCAAATCAATTGTTATAGTCAAAGAACCAATAAGATGCAGGTAACATATCAATTGAGCAAGTTATGAGCTTTTGTTACTTGGATGCAGAAATAAGCAGCTATCAAGATGTTACTGCACAAGTTCGCTGTAAAACCAACAATGCTGCATCAATATCTGGATGTCTTCGAGACGTTGTAGAAACAAGTTCATCTTACTAGAAAGCAAAGTACTAATGTATAAAACATGCATAAGACCCATTTTAATATATCCAGTGGAAACACGCAGTGATACGTCCAAAACTAAACAACTTATAAGGACAACAGAGATGAAGATCTTACGTACTATCACCGGTCATTAACTCAGAGATAGAATCAGAAGTGATGATATCCGAAATGTATGTCAAATTCAAGACATAGTAAGATGGACAAGAACCAGGAAGCGTTACTGGAGGGATCTGTTAAAAGAATGTCAGATAATAGAATCGCAAATATTGCAATGAAACAACACACAAGTGGAGTACGGTCTATAGGAAGGCCCCCCGAACAGTTGGAAATCCGCATCTCAAAACTAAATTGTTACAAAAATACAGGTCTATGACCTAACGAAAGAAGAAGAAGAAGAAGAGAATATCAATTCTATATTTATATTTTCTGTGCAAGACCTACAAGACCTGTTCTCTTTGAATACCAAGTTCTAAAACTGAACTGATCTTTTGTTGTCATTAATAGATCCCAATTGTTAGCACTAATCCATTCCTTCGTTTCATAACTAACGAGACCAAAAACGTTCTCACCTACTTGTTGCAATGCATCTGCGACTGTATTCCAATGTTGTTGAACGCCATCACATACTATTTCTAAATGTCTATTTCTTTTAAAATGTAATATGTTAATTATGATATCTATTTGACGTTGTTATCTCTCGAATTAATTCTTTTAACGATATGCTCATAAGCGAATTGTAAATAAATGCTACTGTATCTAAGTAGGATAACATTATAGATTATACACGTACTACTTGAATCACAAATAGTCTATTTGAAAATTGGGAATTTTAAATATAATTAGTACTTACGTTTTATTCGTTTCCTGTTGTTCATGAATAGTTATTTCTGGAATATTAACGTTTTCATTATCATCACTATTGAACTCGGTTTTATAATTATACGGAATTATTTCGATGTAATCATTAGATGTTTCATCTAAATTATTAGCAGTACTTATTGAATGGGTGGTCAGATTATTATAATCACTAGTTTTATTTGTTGAATCATTTTTCTTTTTCTGATATTCATTCACTTTATTAATAGTTGCAGTCGATATATTTCTATAGAATAATAAAATTATAATAAATTAAAATATGTAAATATAATTTTTAATGAAATTTAATACATTTCTTTATCATTTAAAGTTGGTAAATGGCAACTGCAAATTCGACCATTTTCATGAGTACTTTGCGAACCTTGAAGCCTATAAAAGTATTTTCCGTTAAAGGAAATTAATTGAAAAAAAACTATATAATAAAAATATGGTTAAAATAGTAATGTAAATAATCAAATAGAATATCATCGGTATTCTGTTTTTAGCATATCTTCAAATGGAGTTAATAGAACTGTTAGTGTTTTTTAAAAAATGGTTTAGACTTGAAAGATTTTCTGCTCTTCTATGATCTATTGGGAATTTAATCTGTAAAGATATGCGGCAAGTAAGTTGTAAATAGTTTGATCGATTAAACTAGTCGTAGTTGGTAATAATTCAACTGATGGACCCCGTGGTATTGGATAGTTCCAAGTGTTTAATGCAATGAAAATATTTATCTTGAATTGACCACAAATCACAACAAACAATATTGACACTTTGAAAGTTTTATAAATTGTAAAAAGTATATTTATTCTTATAGTAAACCTCTAAATAAAAACTAGCAAAAGGATAAGTGTGATGTGGTTGCAACTGGTATAAAACTGTCAGCAAATTTTTGAAGTTACAATTTAGATCAAAATTTGGGTAGTCTTTTGTCCTGCATTGAAGTATCTCATCATCCTTTACTCTACACGGGATCACCTATACTCTACGCGGGATCACCTGGCATTAGGGCTAGCACCTTCATTTCAATCGATCGTCTTCCACTGCTGCTATAGCCTCATAAGACAGTGGCATCTAATAGGTGGTACAATTTATGATGATGCTGATGATAATATCATGTATATTGTTATTATTTAAGAACCTTTTTAAAGATAAAATACTAGATATATAATTT
Source organism: Penthetria funebris (assembly GCA_027564355.1). NCBI lineage: Eukaryota > Metazoa > Arthropoda > Insecta > Diptera > Pleciidae > Penthetria > Penthetria funebris. The sequence continues at coordinate 17,207 of JANSTX010056932.1, forward strand.
AAATACGATTGATGTTTTCTAAAGATATTTCAAATTGAAATTGTCCATATTCTTACCCAGTAGTATGTACAGGATTGAAATCATTAATAAATTCACTATTCTCTGGTATATTATTAAATTCACAATCACTGGATTTCTCATTATGACTACATTTATTGATTATGCAAAACATCTTTATAATAATTTTAGTAACACATTATACATTTATGATAAATAAATACGAAAACGATCAAAAAATTACAAGATACATGCAGACAGAAAATAAAATCAATGTTTTAGAAAAATAAATGTCAAAATTAATTTTATCAACATTTATAATTGGTAGAATTTGCAATAGATGGCGTATAATACGTACCGAAGTTTTGTTGGTATCAGTGAATAAAAAAAGTTCATTAAATTCTACGATCCATGTAAACGCAGTATGGAAATTATTTCATTTGTGAACGCAGCACATGCAATTAATTTTTGTTTATGTTTTTCTTCAGCATCTCGTCTCATAACTTCGAATATCGAAACATCTGCTTCTAAGAAAGTATAATTTAAATAATAATTATGTCTGTAAATCGTGAGATTGTTACCTTACAATTAGGCAATTTTACAAATTACGTAGGTGCACATTGGTGGAATATACAGGTAATTTTTTTCATCCAATTAATGTGATTTTTTAGGTTAATGTTTATATATATATATATATTTCTCAATTGTATTATTATGGCACTTCTATATTTATTGTCAAAGTTCCCAATTATCATCTGACCAACATACTAATTCCCTATACGAGTTAATTGCAGCTGAAACTCCCATCGGACAAAAAGAATAATAGAGCAGAACCCAGTTTGTGTTAATATTAAGAAAATAGCATTGAGCACAACTTTAGATCCTCTAATTCATCTCATCTTAACCTGTGCATGAATGCTTAGTGTGGCACTACACTTGTTCTTTGCCATTTCTAATATGAATATTACATCAACTATTATTGACATATATCCTTGATCCAGTTATCGGTAACACCGCGTAGATGTAAAGATGTATCTCTATTTACCGTAGTATTATAAATGTATATAATAAGTGTGGATTATGAGTACCTTATTCACATAAATATTGAACGGTCGATAGCCCAGCATCCAATTGCATTAAATTTTTAAAATAAATCCTCGTTGCCTTCCACCGTGATCTTTCTACCCATTAATTCAACTCCAATTCACATTGAATATTTTCAATTTAACAACATTAAAATCAAAACCATAAATAAAATTTTACATTTTCCAACTGTATACAATGGAACAAATTATTCCTAAAGTTTATTTATTCGATTTCTTTTCATAAACACTTACAGTATATCATCGGTGGACGTATCTACACTCTTATATTATTGTCGATATTTGACCAGTAATGACACGTTCCAGCAGTCTTACGATTAAGCTACACTGTTTTTATCTTGACCTAATTGAAACTTGTAGAATATCGATCAAATTCATAAATATGAATACTGTGTTATATATCGTGACTCACATTACAGAATCGTGCAACATGGTATACTTGGCCGACGCCTATGGTGTTAAACAGAGATTTATATTGTCACTAGTAATATTCCCGTTTGTCTTAGAAGATCTGATTAAAACTAGATTTAATCATGAACTACATGGTATTACGTAGGGACTAACAAATCGATTTGAACATCTTAATGTGTTATCTTGGCGAATTTGCGATTATATGCGACTCAGACATGAATGTGTAATTGTAAATACTTTATTACCTCGTCGTCTACACCTCCATTTGCTAGTTTCACACAATAATAGCGTGTTTTTTTTCATTTGAAAATATTTGCAGGAATCAAGTTTTTCTTATGACCCAAATGCTGGACCTTCAGAAATTGATCATGATGTGTTATTTCGTGAAGGTGTTGATTATAAGGTAATAAAATGTCAAAGAAATAGAAAAAAAATAACATTAAAAATAATTAACATATTTTTCTTATTGTTTAAGAGGCAAACAACTTATACGCCAAGACTTTTATTAGTCGATCTAAAAGGTTCACTAAAACATTTGTCAGAGGATGGTGATTTATATGATGAATTACAGGATAATATATCTATACCGTCAATGTTACAAGAAAATCAAATAACTGATAAACATACACCGATCGATAAATATGAAAATGAAAAATCAAATATTTTATGGGATTCAAATAACATTGAAATTATAAAAGATGAATCAAAAAATAAGCATGAATTTCAAAAAGATATAAATTCTATTGATTGTAATATGATGGAAAAAGATTATAAATTTTGTGAAACTGTTGATACATGGACAGATTATTTATATTCTCGTTATCATCCACGATCAATAAATTTAATTAATAGTTACAATCATGATACAAGTGAAAATCCATTCGATAGCTATACAAGCGGTTTAGAAGTTTGGCGTACTGAACAATTTGAGGATAATTTTTGTGATAAAATACGACAATATGTTGAAGAATGTAATAATTGTCAGGTGGGTAAAATTTTAAATTAATTTTGTCCATATATTTTGTAAATTCTGACGTATTTACAATTTACGTCGAAAGATAATAACACGATTGTAACATCAAGTGTTCAACAAATTAATTATAAGTTCTTTGACGATTGAAAGTAGGGAATAAATTATTATTGTCCGCTTACACATTTTAATACATCTGTGGAGTGGTGTACATAAATAACCAGTTACTTGGTTTGTTGGAGATATATTTATTTACTTGTGGATGCGTCAAAGATGGTTTAAGTAACCTAGATGTTGGTCACAAGGAATTACTGAAAAAATTCTGCGTTTCAAATAACAAAATCATAAATTACAGCAAGAAATTCTTGTGTATAATTTGAAAGTAAGTTTGTTAATAATCTGCGATCCCTTATAAGAAAAATCTGGAGAATGAGGGCAAATGTTTTGCTGATATTATTAATATTATTTATAGGTCTTCACTTCAATTTTAATACCAAAATAACATCATCATCATCTAGAAGTTAAATTCACTCGGAAGCATAGGGCGTCAACGAACAATAGGCCAACAACTTCACTTAACTCCGTTCCCTTCTACTGGTACCGGTCTCCTCAATGACGGTTCTTCTAATATCCAACAGATTCCAGCCAAGCGCGTATTTTATATAACTGACCAGTCGCCTCAGTGTATGGCCGATCCAATTCCACTTTTTCGACTGACAATTTTGTTCATCGCCTACAGATGTGCTAGTCTCCACAAATTCTCATTATAATACAATATTTTGCCATTTTAGTATGCGTCTGAGGTACCTCTATTGGCGAAAATTTGAATTTGTGACACGATGTTATTTGTCACATTTTACCAATACTGATACAATGTCATCCATGTACACTTTCAACATTTCTGGTGATATGTTATCGGCACCGTATGCCTTACCACCGTTTAGGTGTTTTAATGCGGATTTACTCAGTCCATGTTTCCATTTGCTAATACTCATTTGAGATCTGAACAACGCTCAGCATGCTTCCGGATGCCTTTGTTAATATGAGAGTTTAAACCCAATATGTAATCACTGGTTGGGCATACGGATCGAAAACTTTATATTCCAGACTGTTGTTCATTTTGCTCTTAATTATCGATTTGAAAATACCAAAAGCCGCCCAGTCAAGTTCAATTCTTCGTTTTACTTCTGTAACTTGTCTAGACCAAATTTTGTAACAAAGGTATATGTAATTGTCAATATTCGTCATGCCCATCGTTTTTGACAGGTTTATCTTAAGACCAATTTTACTCGACTCTTCATTTAACGTCGTCTGACAAACGAAGATGATTTAAAAGCTTTTTTTAATTCGCATTTCGAATTTGTTAAAGATACAGATAATGTGAATAATTTAGTTGAGAATGATGTCATTCTGTCTTACTTCTCTTTCAATCTTGAACTAATTTGTTGTTCACATAAAGCTTCATATGTGATGTTGTATTTTCATAGATATATCGAATCATTCTGGAGTAGCTGGAGTCAACTCTACATTCGATAAAAGCGTCTAATATTGATCATAAAGACCAATGCTATATCGATCTTGTGTTCGTTACACGTCTCTTTCAAACTTTTAATCTTCTGTAGGTGGTTATTCGTGTCGAAACCGTATTTAAATAACATAAATTGGGTTAATAGAAGTCTAACTTACTTTTTGGTCTGTAAGGATCTTACCGGTTTTGTGTCGTCGCTTGAAGATTTATTTTTGGCATACATGTTGCGGTTTATTTTCGATATGTTTTGGACCAATTGTTAATTGTAGTTGTCCAAATTAAATCTCATTTCTGGTCGTCTATTTTCTTCTATCACCTTCGAAATGTTTACATAAAATATTTCTGTTTCTTCGTCGTCATGAGTGGATGTGGGTACATGAGCCTGAATAAATTTTATACAGTATTTCTTGGTTTATCG